>CAVNYN010288453.1:0-33647 GCA_963692815.1 Nyctanthes arbor-tristis | reverse complement strand
CCCCCCCCCCCCCCCATTTTGCTGCCATTTCTGGCACCAAAACATGGGGTAGGGTAGGGGTGGGTTGGTTTTTAAGTTTTTTATTATTTTTAAACCTTTTTTTTAAAAAATTTAAAAAGTTTCAGAGGGTATAATCGTCCTTTTATTAAAAATTTTGTGGAATAGTGTAAAAAGGGACGATTTGTGTGTATTTATCAAAGGTTGGGGGCTATGGGGTGTCTTAACAAAGGTTGGGGACGAAATCGAGACTTAACTCAAAGGTTGGGGACGATTTGTGAAATTAACCCTAGTTCAAATTAGTTATTGTTAACGAAGGCATAGTCGGTCTAGTAATTTGCTGCTGAAGTGTGTAGACCCATCCACTTGATTCATGGGAAGGGGCTGCGTATAGCACGAAATGATGCGCTTACTGACACTTCTGGTGTAGAAGAGCATAGGTAGTGATTTAGTGTATATTATCTCCTGCTTTATCTGAGCAAGAGGGAAGCAAGGACTATATTCGTATAATGGCAAGTGGCAGGGGTATGGCAGACAGTGGAAGCTGAAATTCCTCCTATTTGTTCATATTTTACTGAACATGCACATGCAGAAGACTTTTAAACATCACGGATTTCTAGGGTTTACCTGTCTTTGGTTTCGTTCATTGTCTGTTCTGCTTCATCTGTTGCTTAACCCTGTGGTTCACCTCTTTCAATGATAACATCTGTCCTGTAGGTTGCCAATTCATGTGTAACTGCTGCAGTCTTGATAGCAAATATTCTGACCGATGCAACTGATCTAGTTTCTGATTTGTCCGAAGGTGAAGTAATAATTCTTTCTACTATAGTTTCCCCCAGCAGCTGTGCATTATTCTTTCTCTTCTCACAGCATACGAAAAAGATGATGTTTTGGGTCCTCTTCAGATCCAAGTTTCTTGCAGGGTATATTTGATATATATCCCCTCTCTTCTGGAGACCTTGAAGCCCAAAGTGCTCTTTGGAGCATCATTGCAAGATTATTGTCTCGCGTCCAAGAAAGTGAGTTGAGCCCATCAAGTTTGCATCCTTTTGTTTCTGTGCTTGCCACCAAAGTAGATATGATTGAGGATGAGCTCCTTGAACATCAGTTAGATGATGTAGAACATGGGAGCTCTGCTACTACTGATGCTAAAGTAAATGTGAGAAGAATTGCTGTATCCTCTTTTGTCTATATTTGATATATTAAATTAAAGAAAATTTCCATTTAAATTGAAGTCTTTCTATCTGCATGGTTTAGTTTTTTAGTTTCTCCAATTCCTTTGTTTACCTTCACTTGGCTAACAGCTGAAAAGAATATTTGATATTTTAACACAATGGAATATTCTAAAGGATGAAGTTAAAAAGATTTCCCAGGAAGGAAACTTCATAAATGAAGATGTGGATAGATTGTTAAATTGCTGTCGTAAAACATGGGGTAAGTTACCTATCCATCCTGTGGTATTCCCAATTATTCAACCGAAATTTAAATTTAAAAAAAAAATTTTGATTTTCTGCCTCAATGTTCAATGCAGGATCATGCGAAATGGATCATTCTTGAGGCTCAACCTTCCAAAAGCTTGCAATTTAGGTCAGTTTGGATGTGTCTTTGAGGCTGGTACATGCATTTCATGCTTTGCCCTGAGAAGCAAGAAGACCAAATAGGTGGAGGGAGTATGTGAACTTAATCCCTGGTCGGGAATAAGCTAGGTGCATGTTTGTAAGCTGTACTTCCAGTGGAACTGAACATTGTAGTGCTATGCAGTCCTGCCAAGCATCTGATCTGTACTGGTGCTCATATAAATCAAGCTTTAATAAGCTTGTCGCTTTATGCTTCCAGCTCCCCTTGGAAACAAAAGCTGTACGCAATTTTCAATACACTATTTATCCAAAGGCAAAATGGGGTATACAAGGTTTCACTTTTACTCCTGTGTTTATAAAATGTGGTTTCAGCCAGTCTAGCATACCATTGGCATCCATCAGCATGTTGAATATGATGATGATTGCATATTTGAAAGGGTCAACAACATTGCTATTTTTCTAGTGTAATGGGAGAACTAGTTATAGTCTGTCTGCCCCCCTTTCCACTGTCCTGATCATTTACTCAGTATTGGAAAAGGATGGAATTTTTTTTCCAAAAAAAAAAAAAAAAAATTTTTATTTTTTTGGGAAAAAGTCTAAAAGACGGGAGGAATAGAATTCCAAGTTCCACATCAGGCAACAGCTCCTAGTTTGGTAGCCCGAGTGGATCAGTTAACCTGGGCAACAAAGGATTGTACCATTTTTAGCCAAGGCTTTAAAATGAAAAAAAAAAAAAAATTGTGACAACTGACAACATGAATTTCAAAATGCAAACAATGCTTGAGAGTTAAAATAAATCAGTGAAACTGTAGATACTCCGGTCAAATAGCAGAGTGAAAAAATACATAGATGGGAAAGAACCCGCCTGAGCACTTCACAAAAATTTGTAGTCTCCTTGGGCAGACGCATCTTTTCACCTTGGGAAGCATATCTAATGGAACGAGTGAATTCCTTGCACCCTTGTTCTGTCGTTTTTGTACTCATTCTTCAAATAGGGGTTGGTAGAAAAGTTTGAAGGCCTCAATGATTTCAAGATACCACATGGACTCCCTATCTGGAAAGGGAGAGAGATCAACCATTTTGTGAACCTGTGATTTAGACATAGAAAACTTTAGTAGAACATTCTCCTTAAATATTAGATTTTAAGCAATGCAACGTAAAATCGCTTCCTTTCCACACGCTGCATGACATGACAGCTGACAAATTACAAATAGTTCTTCACTTCTTCTATGCTATATGGTGTCCAATGGGGGCTTGCCACATAATCCATTGAACACCATAGAATATATCCAAGAATAAGAGGCTGGTCAAGCTGCCATTTAACAAACACTGTTGCGGAATACCTCAATCAAGTGGTAAACCTCATGCACGCCATTGCGCAACAAAATCTGAAATCTATTCTACTATCTGTATATATGTACTTGTTAATTTCTTTGCTAAAGCTATTTTCTTTTTAGCATATATATATGAAATAAAGTAACCCTTGCAAGGAATGTAAGACCAGGGCCCACGCTACATAACATTAACTGTTGGACTTGGCGGGTTTGAAAATGGTGATTCAAAAATCAAGGAGACCTGGGACTAGAAATCTGAACCAACATGGTCATGGACCCAGATCTTAACCAGACCCCATCAACTCAGCCCTGGTTTTGACAACATCTGTGTATATTTTTTTGTTATCCCCAAATATTTACTTGCCAAGGTGACGGCTTAAAGCTTAATCCAATGTTTCCACCCACAAGTCACAGCCCATTTAAATGGACCAGAGCCTCTGGCAAGAGGAACCATATCCTGCTATCTCTTCATCCTAATCCTCCATAACTCTTCTCATCGACATCTACAGCATTTCAAGTTATGATCCATCAACACTCAACAGTTCTATGTTGATGTCTCTGTCCTTCTCTTGTGAATTTCCTATTCATAATTCTAGAGTATATGAGAGTTCTTCTTTATAGGCATAGCCATTCACCCCATCACAGAATCCTACAACAAGCCTACCTATTCGCTCACCAAATTCCTCATCTTCTGTCCAATCCCACGAGCTGCCATTACCAGTAAGATGAACAGATGGAAAAACGGAAATTAGATAAACCAGAAGAGTTCAACCGATGCATTCATTTCCATTCAAGATAACACTGGAAATAAGAGAGAGATTTTGCTTTCCAATTTCCATACAACATGTCTACCCATAGCCATTAAGAACCCTCCTTGGGATAATTCGCTCTGCTGGGAAGTATTTTGCTAGATTTTTTATGGAAGTTTAACACACACCATTCTGCGACCAGGAGTAAGACGAGCTACTGATTACATTACTCATTTAAAGGGTGATGGACTGCAGGAAATGTAAACAATACGGAATGCATTTGAAAAGGCATCTTTTACCTTGATCCCGGAAATATCATTTGCATGAACAAAATAGATTCCAACCACCATCACGTACATCCCTACGCACGAACACAGTTACAAGTGGCTGAAATATTCAGATTGATTTTTTTTCCCCGGAGGGGGGTGGGGTGGGGATTAGTAGAAAAAAGAGGCCAACCATTTTCCCAACGGCGACTACGAAATAATTCGCGGGAAACGATAAGCTCGATCACTCCAGTGCCATCATCTAGGAGGAAGCGACCGCCAACTTCGCCGGAATCGGAGGACGATGGTGTTGAGACCAGAACGCCCTGCAATTCGTCATCCAAACCATGAACTAGACACGAAACCCATACGTATATACACATTCACACGCGCAGAGAGTAATAGGCACATCCACACGCATACAAACCTGTAGCCAGGCGCGTTGAAAGAGAATGCCGCCGAGGGTGAAGGTGCTCCGCGACGGCGATTTGATTGCAGTTTTCAGCTGCACGCACAGCAATTTCAGTGCTGCTAAACTGAAATCCATAGTTTTGGGACAAAATTCCTCAACGCTTTATTCCCGCGTATCCTATAAATTCAAATTTCAACTGTAATCCAGGTTGAAATCAAATGATCGAAACTGAGAAATTACTGTAGGGTAGTACAGTTAAGGATCCCCATTTGCAACATTCGTCCCCCACCTATAGCTATTATGACATTCTCGTCCTAAGTCTTTTTTATTTATCGGCCACATCACAATTTTATGAGTTTTTGTGTGAAATTATTAATGCGGTGTCAATCAATTATAGTATCATCGTATATTAAACTGTGTTAGTACTGTAAATAGAGAAACATCAACAATCACATAATAAAGAAATTAGAACAATAATTACTGTAATAAACTATATGTTTAATTATAGCGAATCACAAGTTACAACAAATCACTCTCAACGGCAAACAAACGAATATCGAGTTCAAGAGAAACCCTTTAGAAAGATGAACATGGAAGGCAAATTAAACCGACTCGAAAAAGAAATGTTGAAAATAATTTAGGAGATGAGGGAAATTCCAGAAGCAAGTAAATCATCTGATATGATCTTATTTGCAGCCTCTGATGGATGAAATCCGTCCCAAAACACATATTCTGAAGCATTTTTACAGGTTCCAGGTGATTTTGCATTGCACAATATAGATGTCTCCACCAACCCTGACCCACAACATGCCTTTCTTGCTTCAGCGAATCCTGCATTTCAATGGTTTCGTAATAGTAACAAGATTACATGACATTCAACCATTGGAAATAATTTACAAAATCAAAGAGTAGAAAGTTCTACCGTTGTCAGAAGGCTTTGTAACGAGGTCAAGAAGAGGCTGATAGATGTCTAAAAGAACAATTTTAAGACCAGAAAGTTTGCTCTGCAAACTCAGGGATGTTGCATTCAGTTTGTTGTTGAAGGAAATTGCTGCTTTGTTTACTTTCTGCACACACTCATTGCTGTCCTCTCCAAATATTGTGATGACAGCCGGTACGCATCCAAGTGGTGGCAATGTTGTCACTCCGATCTTCCTTGCTCCCAACTTGTACAATTCCTGTCAAGGAACAAATTATACGTTCATGTAGTTTGAATCAAGGAAGACATTATCAGAATCATGGGGTGAAAAGGTGGATTTTACCTGTATGAATTTTGTGTAGGATTTCAGGAGAATGTCTGAGAACTGATCGGTCGTGTAGACCTTGTAGAGAAAAGGATTAATGTAGTAATTCTGAACAAAGTCACTGCTTCCAGCACTGAGTAGGTACACTGAACCATTAATTATTGATGAAGCATTGGATTTTCCAGCAATTCCCACCAGTTTCTTCTGATAGTCTCTGTAGAATTCTAGTTGCTTGCTCAGTGGAATTGTGTTCTACAAAAGAAAAACCCATTTTAGATTGTCATAGAAGATCGTCTAGATTGGCGTTGTACTAAAAACTTGACTTTAATGGAGCTAGCATTTTATCTTACATAGAGTTTTGCTGTGGCATCATAATAACCAGAAGAAGCAGAGGCAAAATTAGCTCCAATCAGCAGATTGTTTCCGGTAGCATTCTTGCTGAGATAAGCTGGTGGATACGTAGTAAATCCAAGGTTCTCAGCTGCGTATTTGAGATTGATAAGGACATAACATATTTTACATTCAAAGGGTACCAAAATACTAAATAGAGGTATCGAACAAGATATATGTTAGAATAGACGAGGTGATTCAATAGGGAGGGGAGCCGAGTTAGGAAGAGTAGTTGAGAAAAGAGAACTGATACCAGTGAAGTCTGAAGCAAGTTTTCCATTACAGAATCTACCAGTTGGCTTGTGATTGACAAAGTCTCTTCCATAAGGTGGGAAATTTGCTTTGACAATTGTTTCAAGATTGTTGTTATTTCCCACATCAACAACTGAGTCACCAAATGTGAAGAGCGCAGGAACTAGAGGCTGTGAATTTATTGTGCCTAGACAACACAGAACGACAACAAAAAGGGCAAAGAAGCTTGAAAATTTCATGGTTTAAGGAAGTGGGAATTCCTAGTATTGGTACTAGGATCACAATGAAAAGATGAAGATTGCTAATTGTGAAGAAGAATTTATAGTGTCCTTTCAAGGTTGTAATTGGTTGAGATGGCTACGTCTGATGATCTTCTGGCATTTTAATTGTACGTAATTCTAACTGAAGAGAATATAAAATTTGGTACATAATTGTTACTAGAGTCTTTAGCGGTCTAGTCGAGATTTATCGAAGCCAATTCTTTTAACCTGTTGTGATGAAACTAAGCAAACCTTGGTCAAAATTATCCTGTGTTACTGGTACGACTCCAAAGGATAACATATTCACAATTCGGGAAATCTTCTTTCAGAAGTTACAAGCACTTAAAGTGAATTGTTCAAAGAATTGGCAGTAGTTCCACCTAAATTCAATTGGGTTGTCTTGCTTAAACTTTTATCTTTAGTCTGTCCTGGCTTCTTACACACATAATGCAAACTCCAGAAGAATTTAACTCAAATTCAACAAATTCCACTCACAATTATTTTATCTTTCAAGACGGTTTTAGAAGTGACGATAAAAGTATTAGTAACAATATTAATGGAAAGATACAATTTGAGATATTATCATTTCACTATCTAGTCATGTTCAGTATGTTCAAATGCAATATGAGAAATTTGTGAGTGCGTCTATGTATTCCGATCCATCACGATTTCTATTGTGAAAATGATGAACTTATTAGGTAATTAATTGTTTAGGGGGCGAGAAAAGAAAAGGTGTTTCCTTTGAAACAAGTACTAGCATAAAATTAGAATAATTACAACTATAACTTATGGATTACAAGCTGTATATTGGTGTGTTTTTTAATGGTTTAGTTCTCTATGTAATCTCCTTGGCGTAACTAATCTACTTCCTTCTTTTCTTTTCTTTTTTTGTTTCCCTCCTTCAACATTATGGAAAACAGTTGGGCGAGATGGGCCACAGGCCCAGACCCATAACTGAGTTTGGACTTCTTTAGGCCCAACAGCCCATCCAGGCAAAACCTGTGATCTAACTATTGAAATAGATAGGGTTCTGAGTTCAAAGTCAGGTTAAGTTGGCAGCTCTTGATTGGAGGCCAAACTCTTAGAAATTGACGCAAAAACTCTCTATCTTAGTCCCTCTTAACTCAACAGAATAGATAATTAAGTTGTTTACTGTTTAGTAATATTCAGTTCAAACTTCAATACAATAAACAAAACAAATAGTAGATAGAGTAAAGATACAAGAAGTCCCCAGCATACCAGAAGGGCTAAACATAGTTCCCAAGTTGGTTGAATTTTGGAGTGAAGATACTATATAACATCTCACTTCCACAGGATGTCAAGTAAGACTAGGCAAAAAAGAAGGCTGGAAAAAAAGCTGCTTATTTCATTAGAAAATTTGAGGAGACTAATTTTCAATCACAAACTTACATTCAATTCCTCCAAACATCCCCAGCTAGCAACAAATAGTTCCGCGACCTTTCCCAATAACACGTCTCGCGTTGCTACTTCCACCGCTATGCGGCCTCTTTCCTCATTAATAGTCCATGCAGCTTAAGTTTTTCCTATGAAACCTCATGTTTAGAGGTTCTTAATCAGCAGAGTCATAGTGGAATATTTATTTTGTTGGACATTTTCATGATATCGGAGTAAATTCTATCTCGTCCCAACTCTGAACCCGAGGCTCCAGCAGCTACTCGTAACACGTCCTCAATCAAGGCAACATTTCCCATTATATCAACATGTGCACCACTTTCCGAACCCCTCCCCTCAAGCAAATTTGCTGGTGCTTTGTGCTTGTACTCTCTGATATATGTAGGAATTCCAGAAGGATTAAACCGGCTTTTACCTCTCCACCCTTTGGCACACATGAAACCAGCGCTTAAAACCGGGACGCTTTCATCACCATCCACAAAGTATACGCCGCCCTTTAAACAGCCATTGTTACTTCCATCTGCAGAGCTATCGATTTGGAAAGGAATGCTACTACACCTGCCGGGGGTTGATTGTTTGTATACATATGATCTTTCGGTGGGGATACCAACTCCATATAAACAGTAAATCTCCATGTCTGGAGCATCTGGTAACCTGAAAACAGTTAGACGGTGAACTAAAGAAAGACAACGACAAGCTTCCAGGGAGTACTTGCAGATGCCAGGGGCTGAAAGTGTATGTAATTGAAACACAGAATTTCTGAATATGTCATAAACTATTTCTACCATATTCAGACACAGATAAAATTATATTGGTGCCACAAACTGAGGGACTAAAGTGCATATATTGGTTGAAGCCACACAGTTGATGGTACTGAATTCTGATGATTCAGATGATAAATGCAGGACACAATGTTTATTCTTACTTGGTCTCAAGTGGATTTGACCAGTATTTGTAATGGTTATACTTCGGATCATCAAGGTTCTCGGCTATTCCATGGGAGAAGTGTGCTTCGGCTCTCTTCATCATCTTTGGAGCGATAGCACGCAGAAGATCAAATAGACTACTTATAGTATATGCTTTGTTTTCAGAGACTCTCCTGATGTGTTCCTGGCTCATGTCATCATATTCCGTCCAGATACCTCTACATTGTGCGTTGGAATTTGAAGAGCTATTATCATGCATATATTCCTGTTTCTATGGCCATTGAAGCAATGAAAACAATTAGGATTTTTTTTTTTTTTTAATCGCTGACTACTACTTTGCTCAGAGATAGTTTTACTGAAAGGATGTGAGGAAAAACTACTTTGAGGCGGATAAAATTCCACCAATTGGACTCATATTCTAAAATTAGAAGTACATAAACTGGCTGAAATTTCACTTATAATAATGTAGCTTTAAGATCTTATTGGAAAATAATAGTCTCTAGTTTAAATATAGAAGGACCTGGAACTGTTATACCTTATAGTTAAGAGCCGGGAGTTGTGAAGAAGGCAAATCTGATACTACTTTCCCAAACGAGATAATCCTTCCATATTTTGTTGGCTTCTGTATTTGGAAATGTGTCCTGCTTTTGCTATTGTTTCCTTTGTTGCCACAATGTTGCTGATACTTTTTATTTGCTGAATCACATAGATGATGTTCCTCAGGAGACCAATCCAAGTTTCCCCAAATAGTCTCTCCTCCTTTAGGTATCAAAGAAATGACAGAATCCCATGTTCGAGATACACGCATGACATGCTCTAGAGTTTGAAGGCTGAAAATTTTGGAATCCAGAAGACCAGGAGCCATAGCTCTGCAAAACCAAATGCAAGCGAAATCATGCCCCGAGTGAGAATACAATAATATGATTATGATTATACTTAACTGGTGGTGGTTAATTTTGAACACATATAGTGACATGATTTATACACAAAAACCAACCTGATAAAAGCAACATCTTTGCTCTCAGCAGATAATATGTTACCGACAGCTTTTGGAACGCCGAGAAATGCGGGACCAATATTCATGATTGATTTTATGTGCTTGGCACACCACCCCTGGCCGCCGCCACCTCCCATTGGTGGAGGCTCTTCGACCCATTTAAGGAAATGGAGAAAATAGATAACCCCCATGGAATGAGGCACCACCACCACTTTCTTATTGCCATTTGTCACATACATAAGCTCGATTTTGCTCTTTAATCTGCTTAGAGTTTGGTCCCTGACCTGCACATTTGAAATTAATATATTAGAGAAAGATCAACCAATTAAAAACATTTTACTTCTCTAGCTAATTCTCAACACTTCTCCACAAAAATTTAGACTTGTAATGCTGAAGAGGAAAACCCCTGGAAGATGAAATGCAGGGGGATGATGACAAGCAAGACATCATTATTGTGTAGTACTCAATCAAAACGTAAAGTGGACAAGAATTTGATCTCCTTAGAACAAGTTTTCGAACAATTACAAAAGAATAAACTTCAATCAATTGCCGTAAAAAGGAATCTTATGCTTTTAATAATGATAAGTATTGCTAATGAATGGTCCTCTTTTCATAACTTAACTAGAGTTTGGCATCATGTATATTAATGCAGAGGCAATCTGCAAAAGACAGATGGTCACATTTAATACTGAATCCTGAAAACCAATTTAGAGTAATATGTCATTGAAATTAATGTTATAACATCTAATCAACAAAGGCGTAAAATGTTATATCCGATCTGCTTGCAATTTACCTCTGTGTTCTGAAAAGATAGCCTCCAATCATATGCAGCCATGTACATATTCTTGCCCTCGTAGCCAATGCGGGCTAAATTTTCAATAAGAATTGCCCAAACGAAATATCCCGGAGCAAAATAGTCAGCGGCAACCAATCCTGGAACCGCCCTTACCCGAATGCCTGGCGGATCGAGCCCCGTCTCATTGTCCAATGATAGGTGTTCCAACCAACACATAGGCCTAAATTCAATCAAAACACTCAGTTGGCACTTGGCTGCCATAATGTTAACACAAAGTTAAGTACAGAATGGCTAACATTGAGAATTGTTTTTCCACATGCTTATTTGTTTGAACTGTATTTAACAGAAATGCACAAGGAAAACGGAAATGTATAGCTACCTCCTGAAGATTTCAGTAAAGCTACCGCCCCAAAGCCGCCTGCGGAATAGGCCCTCAGAGCAAGGCCTGCCTTCCCAGAGCTCAAGGCCTCCAGTGACAATGCCTGGAACCAACACAATGGGGTGGAGGGCAGTCAAGCCTTCGCGCTTGAGCTTCATTCCAGGGGGTTCGGGCACATTAATTCCAGGCAAACTTGCAGGCAAGAACTGGAACAGAAACAGCAGCAGCCACCAAAGGGTGCAAATGTATCCTATTGCCCAACAACATGAATCTATGCATCTCCATTCCTTGTTAGGCCTTTTCTTTCTCTTCTTCTCTTCTAATACACCCTTATCCTTCTGATCTTCAGTTTTGGGGATTTCAAATGATTTCTTCTCATCATTGAACTTAATTGGTGCCTTTTCCCCAGATGATTTACTAATGTTGACAGGCTCCAGGAAACAGAGCTTTCGAAATCGAAGAATTGAACCCATTAAGTGCATCAAAGTCTATAAATCATGAACAGGTACAAGGATCATCAGAAATCCCCATCCATGAAAGGAGAATAAAACAGTGGGTGCCCAAATGAAATTCAAGAACCCAAGTACGATTATAGGAGTGGTGGCAGGCGTTTGGTGGCTCAAAACCACGTGTTGGAGGCTGAGATATGGAGTTGTATGGAGGTGTACCAGAAAACAACACATCTACACACTCGTATAATACTCTGTTGAAAACAACAAGAAATGGAGAATTCGGCTTATTAATTTCTTCTTCAAGAATATGTCTTTTTTATTTTTTTTTAAGAAAAGATTCTAACGTGTGGCGTTATGTGATGATGAAACCTAGGAATACACACAGAATACACGTATATGAGTGTGTGTATCGGTATCTACATAATCTAAATACACGTTTCTGGTTTAGGACACTTGTCTTTGCATGCAGAGCCTCTTTCCGCCGTCACCCACTGCTTTATGACTTCCGTTCTGCTTTTGTCTGCCTCTCTTTCACATGAAAATCTCTCTTTCTTTCCCCTTTCACTTCCAGACACTTCTAAAATGCATAATTCGTACACTTTTCTGTTTATTCGTATTCTTGGTCTGTACTTAGCTCAAAGCTTTTTGTTCAAGCTTCACGCCTTAGTACGATTTTAGAGCATCGGTTACATAAGATGGCTGGGGAGGGAGGCGGCTTTGAAAATGAAAAGTATGGATGAAAATGGGGAAGCTTTTACGGGTTTGCTTTGAAAGGGTAAAGTCCCAAGGTGTAAGAACGAATCCAAAGAAAGCCCCTTTCCCAATTATGGGGAAAATTACACACAATACGAAAAACACAGATACCCAAAATGGTCTATAGGCGACGACGGGGGCCTGCAAGAGTTGTGATTTCCAATTGTGAATTCTCGAATTCTTCACATTGAGACAAACAAAGATTTTGGACTATTTCTGGTAGGGATGTAGTGGGGGCACAGTGTTTAAGGAGAAGATGACATTCTTTCACAGAACGAATGTCGCCCCATTCTGCTGCTGCCGGTTTAGCAGCTATGGTGAATGATCAATTGGTTGAGTCCGTTCTAATTGGCCAGTCCAATTTTGCCAGCCCTTAATGCTTACAATGGGCGCATTTACGGCAATTTTGTGTCACGGAATAATAATAATATGAGAACTAGTATTTGCATAATGACAAATAATATCAATGCCGTGAGAATACCTTTAGTTAATATTGTTGTTAATGATACATATCATATATGCATGTAATATCAATCATATTGTGTGGAGAGGTAAACTTATAGTACACACGGCAAAATTCTTTACATATATATATATATATTTTTTTTTTCAATTTAAGGGGACGCAGGCCCACCATGGCCTGCCTCCGCTATTGAAGAGCATGCACTATTGATATGGACCCTTATGCTATTACTAGATGAAGATAAGTATAGTAGGAAGACAAAAGAAGATAAAAAAAATAAAAAATAGGAAAGAAAACATTTCGATGTCATGTTTTTAAATATAGTAAACAAAACAGAAAAATGCATTCCCCAAAGAAAAAAAATTGCATTTTATGTTGTTGTTTGTTTCAGTTTTGGCTTTGGTAGTTCAAAAATAGCATTCAAGATGAGGCAAAAGGGATACGATTTCGCTCTTGGTCAATTCCTTTATATTATAATAATGCTAAAAAGGAAGGGTTCACGATGAGGCAGTGAATTGAGTATTTATTAAGTAAGAAACTGTCTATTGTGAAAAACTTTATGTGGTTCGAATGGTTGCGTGAGGTCTCATGTTTGAACCACACCTATCTTTTCTCAAAGTTTTCTTCCTTGTATCACTCTTTTATTAACAATAGAAAACAAAAAGGGGTTCACATTAGACTTGTCAAAAAAGCTCATGAGCTGGCTCGCCGCTTGCTCGAGCCAAGGCCCATGCATGAATGGGTTGCCACATCAGCAAGCCGCTTGTGCTTGGTTTGCCTTCGAGCTCGCTATGAGAGAGAGAGAGAGAAGCTCGCGAGTTGGTGAGTCACTCAAGCTTATCTTGCAAAAAAACACGAGCCGAGCTCAAGCCTGAGCATAAGTGCAAATATGGCAAGCCGAGCTTGGCTCGCCTTTGTTCAGCTCGTGCTTGTACCTGCAGTGCTTGCCGGGCTCGAACACTCGCTGACGAGCCAAGAACGGCTCGGCGAGCATTATTTGCAATGTCCAATTCACATGCATCTCTTTTCAATTCCCGTCATCAATTTTATACTGCATAAACATTTTATAGGGATGATGATTAGGGAGAAAAAAAAAAAAGTGAGCAAGAATTTTTATCTAGTAAAGGAGAAATAGCAGATTTTATACCTTAAAATAAATTTAATAGAACTGAATATGGGGGGAAAAACTTCAGATACATCTCTTCTTAATTCCAATCATCAATTTTATACCCATCAATAACGATTAGGATGAAGCAGAGGAGTGAGCAGAAATTGCATATTTGATTGATACAACTAAATTACGTATTTGATCATTATGTCACAAGAGTCTTAACTTGAAATGTTTGAAATCAAAAAATGGTTAAAAAGTTCGTAAGCTATCAATTCTTATCTACTCGAATTTCTTTTCATGAAAAACAATCCATGTGATAGAACATGGATGCTTACACCTCTTGGGGGAATTCAGTATACTAAACAGCACTATGAAAACCTACTCTACACTTAAAAGGATAATAATGCTTTTCATTTCTAATGAGACAAATTCCGTTTTGTTGTGACAATAATTTGGCACTAGATGATACAATCATGTTCATCATCTTTAGTGATTGTCATGACGTATAGGTAGCTCAAATGATAAGTTTGCTTTTCCTTAAATGCAATAAATACATATCAACAAGGATACAAAGCCCACGTTGGGCTCTTGCCCAACCATGGGCCTTGGAGAACGAAAATGAAGGGTATGGAGGCATAGGTCCTTTTCTAGCACCATATATATACTACTAGTTACATACTTGTGCGTTACACAGAATATAATAATTAACAAACCCGAGATATAACTTTTATTTATTATATATATATTATCATTATGTATATTCTATAAATGTGTATAAAATAAAAACATATATAAGACATTAGAGATTAATTAGTTAGAAATGTGTATATATTATATATAATAAATATGTATATATTATTGTTAAAATAAAATAAATAAAAAGAGAGATATATATAAGTAGGATAGTAGTTTTTGAGGGAAAATTTGCATATAGTCACTATCCTACTTTAATATATATATATACACACACACACGATAAGACAAGATTTTACAATGTCATACAGTCATGCGTCATTTATATAGCATTAGATCATTTTCATATGAAAGCAATAATAGTAAAGAATAATTTAATTGATCTATATAATAGGGTGGTCTACTATTGGGCTTCTTATGATGAAGACCAATGGTAGGTCTTTAAGCCCAATGCTTGAAAATTTTTGGGTAATTTATAGCTAGCGTCTCTAACCTTTTTACTTTGTTCAGATTACACTCTCAACCTTTAATTTTCACTTTGGGGGTCCTCAACCTTTTAAAATCCTTATACCTAAGGTCCTTTGGACGGAAACAGTTCATTCTTTCATTGATTTTGAGGGTATTTTGATAAAATAAACAAAAAATTAACTATTTTAATTTTTAAAAAATTTTAAAAAAAGGGGGAACCCCCCTCCCCCAACCAAGGCTGCCGTAAATGGCAGCCATAAGGGGGGAGTCTCTCCCCATTTTTTAGCCTAAAATGGGGCCATTTCGGGCCAAAATGGGAGGAGAGTCCCCCTTTTGGCTGTCGGAAATTGCAGCTATTTTCAACCTAAAAAAGGGGGGAGACTCCCCCTGTTAGCCGGAAATGGCATCCATCTTGGCAGCCATTTCCGACCAAAAAAGGGGGAGTCTCAAATGGCATCTATCTTGGCAGCCATTTCCGGCCAAAAATGGAGGGAGTCTCCCCCCTTTTGTGATAGCCAAAAGGAGGGGGAGTCTCTCCCCCTGTGCTTCAATGGCTGCCGGAAATGGCAGCCAAAGGTGCTGCCATTTCCGATAGCCTTAGTGGGGGAGGGGGTTTCCCCCTTTTTTTTAATTTTTTAAAAAAATAAAATAATTAATCTTTTGTGAATTTTACCAAAATACCCCCAAAATTAATGAAAGAATTAACGGTTTCTGTCTGAGGGATCTTAGGTGTAACGATTTTGAAAGGTTGAGGACTCTCAGAAAGAAAATTAAAAATTGGGGATGTAATCTTAATAAAGTGGAAAGGTTGGGGAAGCTTGCTGTAAATTACCCAAAATTTTTCTTTCCCATCGCGGCACCCGAAGAAAGCGAATACAGACATGTTCTACTCGGGAGCGTGTGGGAAGACGCTATAGGAAATGCAATTGGGCCGTACGCTCCTCCCTCCTTTTTCTAGCTTTAAATACATCCACTCTACCTCAAATTTCCCCCGTTTTCCAATCCACCTCAAATATTCACATCACACACGAAATCTGTACCGGAAGAGCCAAGAAATCACTTCAGAATTGCGAAAATGGCGAGTGGAAGAGTAGATCTGGACGGGAATCCGATAAAGCCGATCACAATTTGCATGATAGGCGCCGGAGGATTCATCGGTTCGCACCTCTGTGAGAAGATAATGGCGGATACGCCGCACAAGGTTTTTGCGGTCGATGTGTACAATGACAAAATCAAGCACCTGCTAGATCCTGCTGATGGCTCTGGCTCGGCTCCGTGGGTAGATCGAATCCAGTTTCACCGCGTCAACATCAAGAACGACTCACGCCTTGAAGGACTTATTAAAATGGCAGATCTCGTAATTTTCTTTTGTTCCTTGTCATTTTTCTTGCTTTGATTTTGATGTGTTATTTTTGAGTTTAGGCTTTCTTCGGATCGGATTATATCATTGCTTTGTTTTGTTTTTCTCCTTATTGTGTCTTCGAAGAGCCTTATCTTTCTTTTGCATTGTGATTGCTCGGGGAATGTATTTAGTTTAATTTTTAGTAGCGAACAATTTTAAAGGATTCATAAAATTAAACTGGAATGCTAGTGTGCTCCTTTGCTGATTTTAATTCCGAGAAGCTTGATTAAAATCCTTGGACCAGTGGAAATCCGGAATTGATGTCTTAAGTTGATACTGGAGAAATATACTGCTATCTGGAAGTTTTATTTCTAAGTAACGGACACAGCATATCAATCATTTGTTAGTTAATATTATGATGTTGGCATGAAATGCTGGCATTTTGGGCATGGAAGTCCAAATCAAAATCTGCCATTTTTAATTTATGTGTTTGGATTAAAAAATGAAGTATGGAGCTGGCTTGATGAAAACAGAAGGACTCATTTAACTCTCTACAGTCAAACACATGCAAATGTCTTTCAGTTTACATATTTACCATCTGCGGTTCTAAACAAAGCATTTGATTTCATCTTAAGAGCTAGTTTTCAATTTCCCTAGTGCCTTTTCTTTTCTTTTTTCCTCTTCCTTTTCTTTTTTGGCCATACTAAACACTGTTTTTTTTTTCTCTGTTCAGAGAAATACTTATCTATTTATTCCTGGCACCAATAGTATATTTCAATTTCATCAAGTATCATATAACTTTTTCTAGAACACTGACTTGGACAGAATCGTTTGTTTTTCTTGAGACGTAGACTATAAATCTTGCTGCTATCTGCACTCCAGCTGATTACAATACGCGCCCTCTCGACACTATCTACAGTAACTTCATTGATGCTCTTCCTGTGGTTAGTGTTTTATTTGACATTTGTAGCACATATTTGTAATTTTTATTTGGTACTGTCAAAAGATTTGAAAGAATTTTTGTTGGTCAAATTTGAAGTTTTTTTGTTGATGGCTTTTTGTGGATTTAGGTCAAGTACTGTTCAGAAAATGGAAAGCGTCTAATACACTTTTCCACGTGTGAAGTTTATGGGAAGACAATAGGTTGCTTTCTACCCAAAGATAGCCCATTGCGGCAGGTTAGCATTTGCTGTTATTTGCTTCTGAACTGAGTATTTTTAGCATTGGATTCTATTACTTGCTGTTGGAACTCAAAACTATGAAGTTTGTGTAGTTTCAATTTTCTATGGAATACTAAAGATAATATGTTCCGATCTATGAATTATATTTGCTCCTTTCGTAGTTGCATTCTTCTTTCAACCATACATTTTGCTGTAAGCTATTTGAATCTCTTGTTCTTTGATTGTCTGTGCATGAATTGGATGAATGAAGAAAAACTAGCAGCTGTGATTGATTTTTTCCTAAAATTGTATAATAAATTGGTTTCCTCTTTCCACTTCTGGATTCAAAATGATCTGAGATGTAACTTGTATGTACTGTCTGTAGCAGGAATAAATCTGTTCAAGAATCCTTTTGGGTAATGAATTTATGGAAAACTACCAAGTGATTCCCATTTATGTTTAAAGACACGTCCATCCAACGCAATCACTGTTTTATGAACAATTAAGACATTTCTTATAAGCTCTCGTAGGATAATAATCAAATTAATGGATCACTTGAAATTATAGTATTCATCTACTGTCTAAATGCTTATTTTTCTTCCACAAGAGGACCAGGTTCAATAGAATTTTAGGCAAATCATGATTACTACATCTATAGTTAAACATCTATTTGCGTATTAATTTCAGGGCCTTCATAAGCCTGTGCTACATTACAGTGGAAATATGGTTTGTTTGATGGTTTTATTTTTCCAATGTCTATATGGTTCGTGCTATGTTCAAAAATTCTTCTCAAGCAATTTTTTACTATTATTAAGACCTCTGCATGTACAATTCTCTTCTGAACCCTTATTGTTGTCATGGATCAGGATCCTGCTTATTACATTCTCTCAGAGGAGGCCTCGCCTTGCGTATTTGGCCCAGTTGAGAAGCAGAGGTGGTCATATGCATGTGCAAAGCAGATGATTGAAAGGTTGATTTATGGTGAGTATATTTAGAATCATTGATCTTCTTGTTCCATTGTTTAGAATTACGTTATATCTCACTCCCCTTGTTCTACAGCTGAGGGCGCAGAAAATGGTCTTGAGTTTACAATTGTGAGGCCCTTCAACTGGATTGGGCCCAGAATGGATTTCATACCCGGAGTTGATGGTCCAAGCGAGGGTGTTCCAAGAGTTTTGGCATGCTTTAGCAATGTAAGATTATTCACACTTACGGCATGTTTGGTGAGGAGTCCAGGGAGAACAAAAGACAAACAAAATTTTAAAAACCATGTTTATTATTTTCTTGTGTACTACATACCAAACATGCACTTGGATCCTTTTCATTAGGTGGAGATTCTGTATTCTAATCGTCTCTTCTCCTGTTGTATTCAGAATCTACTAAGGCGCGAACCACTCAAGCTTGTGGATGGTGGCCAGTCACAGAGAACCTTTGTCTATATCAAGGATGCCATTGAAGCTGTTCTTTTGATGATCGTATGTTAATTTTTTCTCTGTAACATCTATATCTGACGTTAGTCTGCTTTGAGTTCGAAGCTAATGTCGCAACTTGCCCAGGAAAATCCAGCCAGGGCTAATGGTCAGATATTCAATGTGGGGAACCCGAACAATGAAGTAACAGTCAAGCAACTGGCTGAAATGATGACACAGGTAGTTAGAACTTTTAAGCGAGCAAGCTTAAAAGGACTACTTAGAATTAACAAGTTTTGAAGTAGTTATTTAAGTCTGAATGAAAATAAACGTTACTTCGCTTAAAGGTTAGTTGAGAGCTAGTCTGAAAGCATGATTTTGTTTTGAAATGTCACCTCTTATGTCATTTTTTCTATATCTTGTATTGTCTCTGTAATCTCGAGAGTTTCCTAAATCAGGTAATCTCGAGAGTTTCCTTAGCAATAAAATTTCCTTGATTGCTTGCAGGTTTTTGCAAAGGTTAGTGGAGAACCTCCAATAGATTCACCCACGGTAGATGTAAGCTCCAAGGAGTTTTACGGTGAAGGATATGACGACAGTGACAAGAGAATTCCAGACATGACCATAATTAATAAACAGCTCGGTAAAAACCTTCTTTCTACATAAAAAGCTTTTACTTGTTAAACGAGTCTTGTCAATTTCTTACAGAAGGTTTTAACCGTTACTAGGATGGAATCCAAAGACCTCTCTTTGGGATCTGCTGGAATCCACACTTACTTACCAACGCACGACCTACTCTGAAGCTATCAAAGCAGCCATTTCAAAGCCGGTTGCCAGTTAAAAGCACTAGTAGTAGTATGCATAGATCACAGTTGTAAGCATCCTGTAGTCTAATATTTTCATTACTTCTTCATACATTGCTGTATATGCCTACCAGACTTGTGAAACGTGGTTCAAGAAAAAGCAAATATGGATCCTTTGCCGTCCTAGTATATTGCCTGGAGATTTGGGGTGGGGGGGGGGGGAAGGTTCAAATGCCTTCACATTGGAAAGAGTGGGAGTGTACGGTATGCAACATACTGCTCTAAGGGGGAAAATAACAAAAATAGATACAGCTGAATGAAAGTTGTATTCATCTATACTTCTACAATTTATGGCTCTTCCAGTTACACACTAAATAAAATGACTAGCTTCTGGCCACGCAAACACACTTATAATTCCAAATATATATCCCTAAAATATACAGACACATATTTACACTTCATTGAGGATAAATTATAAACATCGACCCCAATTATTCATTATTAGATTGAGAACTGTGAATTTCGGACTCAAAACTGGTAAGACCATTGAATCTGACAGGAGCAACTGTTCATTATTAGATTGAGAACTGTGAATTTGGGACTCAAAATTGGGACGCTCTTCCGATCTGAATCTGAGAAGCTATGTAAAGCACAGCAACATGAGATGCCATCCGTCTACTAGCATACACGTCAGATTTCACCATGGCTTCAAACTGCATAAATTCACAAGAGAACAGTGAGACAATACAGCAAGGGAATATTGTACGAGAAAGGGGAATTTCCAATCTCAATCAACTAAAAAATACACATTTTTAAAACACTAGTCACATATAAATTAACTTGCGAGCTTAACAGATCGTGCCTCAGTCAAGCATTACTGAATCTCAAATCTTGGGCCGTCGAGATATAAAGATCTAAAAACAGAAAAAGAAAAAAGGGTCAAACTTACCAAGGTAAACCGAAACCTCGTAGTATTATTATTACTATTTTTTTTTTTAAAAGGCACACAAAATTACCGCATTAGAAGGAAAATTAGCATTAAATCGAACAATTGCTCTGAGTACAGCAACTGAGTTTCCTTAATTGTGGACGACCTATATAAAATGTAAAAAAACCAACAGCTCACAGATAAATGTCTTCTCCTTGGGGAGCGTTTCCTCCATGCAGCTGAGATTTGATTTGGAAATATGACCAACAACGAGACAAATATGACAAGCACATTACTATATGAACAAAAACTAATCCTGCAACCAAAGCCCTAACATACCCAGAAGAAGCAAAAGGGCAATATATACTTCACTGGTTTAGAAATATTATTATGTTTGACTAGCTTAAAAAACTTTAAGCATAAGTGAATAAGTTAATAACTTTTTTGTTGGAAGAAGTATGAAATCAGTCAGTTGCTTATTTTGAAACTAATCACGACTTCAATCTCAACAGAAGTCGTAGAACTTGTTGAAACGTGTTTGGAAACAAAATTTCGCTTGAAAGTATGCCAATATAATTTAAGCTTAACCAACCAAGCTGCCAAGTGGCACATCAGTAAAGCCACATGAACACTTGCAATGTAGCACCATTTAGTCCAGTAGGGTGTTGCTGACACTTTGTCCATGCAATCCACCCTATAGCACCAAGTCTCCCCGATAATCCATCAAAGTCCACTCCCTTTGCACCACCCCCACTCCTATTTCTAGCATGCTCTTGTTTCAATTCTATTTTAATACTATCCATAATCCAATGAGGTCTATTAGTGTCTAATCCACCTTAACCCCCCCCCCCCCAAAAAAAAAAAAAAACAAACAAACAAATAAATAAATAAAAATAAATAAATAAAAAACGACACCAACAAAAGACCATATATGTATAACTATGAGGAAGTTCATCTTTTCAGGTTTACAAATAATTCCCAAATCATATAAATTTCAAAGACCACATTTTCATGTGCAGATCCATATATATAACAATGAGTAAATCATCTTTTCAGATTTACGGTGTTTTAGTGCAATTTTCAATGAAACTAGTTATCACAACTGAAGAAGGATCTCAGATTGCACCATGTGATAGATGAAAAAAAGAAGTCAAAACATAAATGGTTGGTCATACACCATATATATACAGTACACGACAGTGATCATTTGCTGCAAAACTAAATAATGGATGACATCACTATGTGTATGCCCTTAAAGCTAAAATTACCGCTTCAATAATAATCCAGCAACTGATCTCTAATATTCTGCAGACGTCATCTGCTAAGGCTGCTAAGCAGGCAAAATTGAATGGTTCTACTTCATAATTTCAAAAGTAAATAGTCTTCTATATAGAACCTACTCACTACTCAGAAGGCTGCTAAGCAGGCAAAATTGAACGGTTCTACTTCATAATTTCAAAAGTAAACAGCCTTCTATATGGAACCTACTCACTACTCAGCACACAAACGTACAAAAATATCACAAGAGAATTAACCAAACATGCACCTTTAGACACCATCCTTCATGCTTAGCTTTATAGTTTGTACTTTCAAGGATAACTGTTGTTTATGCTCCTCCACATCCTTCAAAATTGAAAGCAGGTTTGTACGATACACTTCACACTTCCTATTAGCGCGCTCAAGCTCCTGAGAGAGTTCATGAATCTTTTGATCCATGTCATCCTACAAGAGGTTTGTGAGTAGAAAAGTCAGATTGCCACATGCCGTGTAATTGAACAATTATTTTTAACAAGCCATATAAAAACATCATAACATGAGGAACCGAGAAATGTGAATTTAAAAAAGTACTCGACGGGACTCAACAAAGGCTCTTTGATTCCAAAATCCAGGTAGCATATTACTAACTAACATATAGGGCAGTATTGAAGGAAGGACCATCAGATATATTCAGGTACCAGATTTTCTGATCCACAAAATACCCTAACAAATGGAGACGTACCTGATTAACATATATCTAAGGATGAATTGTGAAATTGTGATAGAAACGAATCAACAGAAGGGACACTGGAATTAGGAGAAATAGAAGCAAGACTCCAGGAAGTAATACCCCTATTTCTAATTTGACAAATCATTGATCAACATTGAATTATTTACTGTGCTTGTGCATAGTTTATCTTCTTGTCACATGTGTGTATTGATAGAGAAGGGATCCGCTCTTATTAATGAAAATATATTGAAAAAGCTAGCAAACTAAAGCAGCAATTGAAAGACATACATCAGACAATAGCTGGGCAGAAATTACTTTAGATTCCCCAGTAATTCCATTGCTTTTCATAGCATCCCTCATATGCCCGTTGGTACCAGAAGCCTTCCCCTCATTCTTTATTGCGAGAGCAACTTTCTCGGAAGCCTCTGATATAGCAGCCCTAGCAATGTTGTAAAACTCCAAAGATTGTGCACCTTCATCTACAAGTTTAAAGGCTTCATGCCGAAGAGTATTATATCGAACAGTATGGGACTCCAGATAACCATTGAATAAATCAGTAACCCTTTCTTCAAGTATAATGTTACTCTTAGCATTTCTCGTCCATCGCTTTAAAATATAGTGAGATGGAAGCGTTAGTACATTAGTGACTCTGAAGACTGCGAGTACATGTCTACAAAGAAGACCTGAAAATTCAAACATCTGGCAGCTACAAGTAGCTCTCATTTTGAGGACATTGAACCCCACATGGTAAACTTTGTGGTCTTCCCCAAACTTTGCCACTTGATAGGCGGTGACCTCCCCATCGTCTTCCACTTTAGATGCCATGAAGCTAAGAGTACCAATCAACTCCTCCTGGAATCTTGCAAATAGTTTTCTCGTGTACAGATCAGATGCCTGTTTCTCCATAGGAGAAGGGGTCCTCAGAGCTGCAGGCGTATTCATTGTATCAAAATCTGCTTTCACTTCTTTCTCATTTCGACTCTCCAATGCTTTTTCATACAACTTAAAGAACTGGTTCAGATTTGTAGATGCATTCACGTATCCATCAAAGTAGGAGTTCATACTATCACTGCGCTGAGTTATAGACATTTCAGCAAAAAATGAGTCACGGAGATACGCAGGGACCCATTGTCTGCGATCAGAGTAAATGTCTTGAAGCCACTCATGATCACCGAGATTAAATTTATCAACAAGTGAATGCCAGCAGGATTCAAATTCCTCAGTGCACTCCTGCAAGTTTACACACTTGTGGAAGTCAGCTTCAAAATGGGGATGTAGTAGCAACACATTAGACAATTTCTCCTGGCACTTCTTTAATATATGCCATTTGCAGAATCGATGACGGGTATTGGGGAAAACTTGCATGATGGCAGCTCGAATGACAGTGTCATGATCAGTAGTGATGGACACCGGATGGCGGCCAGACATAGCCTCCAGCCAGGTCTTGAATAACCATACGAATGATGATTCTGATTCATTTATTAGAAAAGCACAACCAAACAGAACAGGTTGTCCATGATGATTCACCCCTGTGAAAGGCGCAAAGGGCAATCTATACCTGTTTGATCTGTAAGTAGTGTCAAACGTGACAGTATCTCCAAAATAAGTGTAGTCAGCTCTTGCCTTGGGGTCAGCCCAAAAAACATTACCTGTGTACTGATCCTCACCGCCCTGCACCCGGTAAAAGAAAGAAGAGTTCTCACTGTGCTTTTGCTTCAAATAATCCAAGAGAAGCTGAATATCTCCCTCAAGACTCTTTTGTCGATTGTTTCGCATGTAATTTCTGCAGTCAACCTCAGTAAATCCCACTTTGCTAATGCCACCATACTCCTTAATAAGGACAGACATAATTCTACGGGGACCCATGCCAGCAGCCTGTAAGAGATCGATCAAAGTCTTGGCAGGGCCAGAGATTTGTCGGTGGGATCGAAGGCAATGCACCTGGTCAGGTGGAACCAGATCATGATTATGCTCTTTGACAAAGGTTGATACAACCCATTTGCCTGAATCCTGTATCTTGACAGACAACGAGGCTTTGCACCCAACCCGAGTGATGGTCCGTGGCCGCTTAATCTCCCTATTTTTCGTCCGCTTCTCATTCAAGTTTCGAAAACCTTCTTTGGCACAGACAAAAGACCTCTGTATAATAGCTCCATCCTTTCTCGAGCGCCGGGAGGAGCTAACACGAGTGCTAAACCCAACACGCCTTGCATATGAGTTATAGAATGCCTTGGCAGCTTCCTCGGACTCGAATTCCATCCCCTCATAAGGTTCAAGATCAAGGTCTCCCTCAGGAATGTACATTTGAGAGAAAGCATTATCTCCACTGACACTTCCAACACCACCACCATCAACATTGGATGCCTCATCGTCGTCGTCGTCTCGGGGCTCAATGTCAATATCATCATCAGCCCCTCCTAAACCTATATCAAACTCTATCACTCCATTCTCCATGTTGAATCAAAATTTTGGCTCCAAGTGCAAATTTCTAGTAACCAGGGGCAGAGCCACCTGGAGTCCAGTGGGGGAGGTGTCCGCTCTGGACTTTGGTCGTGGTTATTTTACTGATAACACTTGAAGGGCGGACGGCTCTAAAGGCAATGATAAAACCATAAATAACCCCAATAAAAATTCAAGACGGAAATTGACAGAAATACTAGTGCATAAGAAGGATTCCGAATTAAAAACAAAAATGAAACAAAGGTTATCAAATTCCTGGGAGGTAGAGGAAGAGAGTGGGGATGAAGTTGGACGGAATTTTTATAACTGGATTGGTACCATTGGTGGAATCGTCAAGCACGTAAATAAATCTGAAGTCCTAGGTTTGGTGATGAGGGAAAGAACAAGATCAATTACCTTATGGAAATCAATGCAACACAATTTGGTACCTTGAATTGCCGAGATTCCCCTTTCTCCCTAAACCCTAAATTTAAAATTGTTCCCTGTTCATTTTGGTCAATCCGGCCAAGGATGGAAAAGGTGGGTTGTTGAGGTGGGACTAAAAATAAAATAAAAATAACGAAGTTTAAATTATTACATGTCGTTGCCCTTTCTATTGTTGTATCATATATGAGGCGTAATAAGATGTCTTTGTGTAGGTTAAAAATTTTTGTAATCTTCCATAAGAGTTATTAATTTCTTCAATTCCTTCTCAAAATATTACCTATTAAATATTAAATAATAATAATTTGACAACAATATCACATAGCATTGGAAATTTCTCCAAAAGCGTTATAGGGAACGGAAGTGGTGAAGCTACACTAATATAGTAGTTGTAGTCATCATAATATGATGTTTAAAGGGCCAACAAACATTATACGAAGACATTATGAGTAACAAGTAAATTAACACTCTGAAAACAAAGTAAATTAACAATAATTATTTTTGTTCATGCAAAAATATTTCTAGAGATTGATCATTTTTTTATACTCCAATTGGTTAAATTATGAGTTAATTTGAGCCTCTTATAAAATATGACTACCCCCGTTCCACAATAATGTTCAATTTTAATTTTTACAAACATTAAGAAAACTACAATTAATACTATTGGAAAGGTAAATTTTAATATCATTTGTCTAATATACCATTTTATTTAATAATTATTTCACTTTAAATAATATTATTTTGTTGATCATATTGCATATTAAATAGAGATATAAAAGAAAATAACATTCCAACTATTTTCTAAATACGAAAATAGATTATATTTTGAGATGAATGAAAAAAAGAAAATTACACCATCTTTGTGTGACAAAGGTCGTATCATCTACTAAGTATTTGTTCTAAAAATAGAAAAGTGGAAGAGGAATGATCA
Organism: Nyctanthes arbor-tristis; assembly: GCA_963692815.1. Taxonomy (NCBI): domain Eukaryota; kingdom Viridiplantae; phylum Streptophyta; class Magnoliopsida; order Lamiales; family Oleaceae; genus Nyctanthes; species Nyctanthes arbor-tristis. The sequence goes on along the minus strand of CAVNYN010288453.1, from coordinate 7,272 downwards.
CTTAGATCCTATGGACATTATAAAAAATACTTACCTCTAATGATATTTTATCAAGCATTCAATTAGTTAAAAGTCAGTGGTATATCATTGGAGTTGAGAGATTTTTTACAAGGCTTGTGAGCAGTTGAAAATTTGTTACGGTTTGGGTTGTTTATTGGTACAAGAGGATACAAGATGTAATTTATGAATTATGTTTTCAAACGCAAGAAAAGGGAGAACCAGCGACCAGTTCCCACAACTCCAAGAGCAGAATCAATATTCAAAAGGGCACAAACAAGGATGACTTTCAAGCATTCTTCAAGTACTTGCTCCCAATGTTTTGTACAAGCAAAAGAATCAGATAAGCACAAAAAAAGCTACGGCTTATCCCGTCAGAAGAATTTCGCTCAAAAATAGTCAGTATCATCCCCACAACTCCTAGATGGGGAATAATAAGCTAAAATTTTTCAGTTCTATCATGCACCAAACAAGTCCTGATAAACAAACAGTTCCTACAAATTTGTAGCACAACAGCTAACCAAATCAAGAACAAGGAACCAACCAGAACCCAGCAACCAGAGGCCCTATATGGCCAGGCGAATAGTTGCGTTGCAGGGAGCATTTACCATGTTGCCCCCCCCCCCCAATTTCCCTAACCATGTCAAACATCACGAGCGACTAGCATGTTCCATTCTTTTTTTTTTTTTTAATACGTGGTTGCTAGTCTCCTTCGTTGGCAAAGAACGTGGTCCATTCCCAGTCAAACAGACATCGGGGATCCAATATTTGAAACCGCAAAAGAATGACTACCTCCAATCACGGCAATTGCCACACCTCCAGCCATCCCCCTGAGGCAACTCCTCGTCCCATGGAGAACAATGGCTATGCAGGCAAACACCACATATCTGACAAGTAAGTTCCGGGAAAGGATCAGTCTTGGAACATATCTTACAAGAAATATGAAAATCGGTTTCAACAGAAATCATGGGTTCTTCATTATCATAGGATATCTCGACTGCTTCATTCTGTGGGAAATCGGATGGATTCTCCCAGCTTTCTATTGGGATTTCACATAATTCTGCTAAACTTGTACCACCAGCATCTTCAGAGTCAAGCAACTCGTTGAAAGAAAAATATGTCTGAGGTTCAAACTCTGCATCATCATAATCAAGACAGTCGTAATCCAATGTTATATTGTCAAATCCTGGGTTGGAAACATTCCATTCAACTTGAGAAAATGAATTTTCCATGGTGCTCGCTACATTTGCTTCGGATATTTGAACCTGAAAAGAATCAGTTGCCGAAGCACAATTTACATTGTTTTCCTGCGGTACGTGTCTCCTAACTGGCAACTTGTCCATGGAGTTCAAAACGTTTACTTCTGGAGGAGCAGTTAAGGGATTGGTTGGCAAATAATGATTGGCATCAATTTCCTGCCTCATATGCCTTCTGACCGGAAGTTTCTGTGGCCCAGTTACAGTAGCATTAATCCACCCATGATTCACATTCACCTTGTCCTCCGTAAGTTGCTCAACTCCAGAAAGACAAACAAGGAGAGGATCATCTGCCGGCACATGCACAGCTTCCACTTTAGCTTGTGCAGGGATTACACTGGAATCAGAGTCCATTCCTGACGTATCCTGCTTTGTAACTTTCTTCCGCATCAACTTCTTCTCCAATGCCGCCTTCTTCTCTGGATCCAAGTATGGGCATACAGGTGATCTGAGCCGGCGGCACTTGCAGCATTTGAATCCAACAACTTCAAAAATCTTGGACTCGTCCAGTTCAACAGCATCGGCATGAAACCAATCTATGCATGTCCATCAAAGTCAACATATAATTACTTCTTGCAAGGCCAAAGCAAAATAATGATAGAACAGCATAAAGAAAATTGATATAAAAATCAACTTACGCAGGCATGTTTCGCAGCGGATATACATCAGGTCAGAATTATATGGCTGATCACACAGACGGCATAAAAGTCTTGTCAAGTCCTTATGTGGACTGCCTTTCAGAAGAATGTTCTTCAATCTGAAATCCATGCCATTGTCTTCACAGTTCTTCTTCCTCCATATCAGGCCCCATGTTAACTTTTTTCCTTTGTTAACAGATGCAGAAGAATCAATCGATTTCGCCTCAGAACGTTGCACATTTCCACCTGCTACAGATGACCCATTATAGACTGCTTGCTTTCCATGTTTGTTAACAGAAGATGTGTTCGGAATGTTTCGCCCTTGAAGGACTAATGGACTTGTAGGGGACTGAACACACGATCTCAGGTCGAGTTACTGCCCGAGTCTGGTAGCACTGCTTGCAAGTTATTAGAAACTCAACTTCATCGTTCATATTAGTTGTTGAACTAGTTGTAACACATTGCTGGTGACAGAGACCTGCAATAAAATTTTGTTGGTAACTGATTAGTAATTTACAAGATCGTTAGTACTTTTGTAGATATTTTAACCATATAAAATACTATTTCCATAAATATTAAAAAAAAAAAAAAGGCAATCGCCATCTTTTGCAAGAAAATTTAGTTTCAAGAACCAAGATGATTCAAAAAATACATGGAAAAGGAGAGCACATCAACTGGAATTATATCCCCTAGAACCAAAAACCGAAGTTCTATACTTATCCTTTCAAGGGGAGAGAATACTAGTGAGAGAGAAAGGAGAGGAGTTTAGGCACGCTCTGACAGATAAAACAAGGTCCAATTGTAGGCTTCTCTAGGTGCACCACCTAAACAAAAAGATCATTGACCTTTCTACACAAGTGGCTAGGAATTTAAAATTCTCAGAGGGATGTAGAATTAGGTCCTGGGAAGGTTTGGCAAATTTTACCCTCTCAGCGTAGCCTAAAGCATTATTTTATTCTCGCACAGTCAACGAGAAAGAAAACAGAGTCACCATGGGAGATTAGAATTTGTCCAAGAGGAACCAAAATGATAAGGACTTGAGAACATTCACCCGAAGGAACTCCACAAGTCAACTATTAGCAACCTATCAAGCCTTCAGCAGGCAGCTAAACAAGTTGGAAAACAAACAGCATCCTAAAAAGACATATTATAAGGGCCATGTAATGTCAATACATGCAGTTATAAATGCACAAAAACATGAATCCTAAAGGCAGATTCTAACTCTGTCAACTAGCATATGTAATGGATGCCCAACAGTTTATCATAGATGCAGTCATGCAGATGCCTCTTCTTCGCCATTAAGTAGGGCACTTCTAATACATTTTTTATTTAAAGCTTGCTTGATTCTCATTATTTGTCCAAATTTGGAGAATTTATAATGAGGAGAGAGGTAGAGTGTGTATTGGAAATATGAAAAGGTTTGAAATATGTGATCGTAATTGAGAAGTTGTCAAATCAAATATCAAATCAGTGGTAGGTAAAATTATAAATGGGGAGAATAATGAGAATCAAACAAGTTCTTACACACAGAAATAAGGAACCAGACCCCGTGATGTATATCCTCTATCCTAAATTTCTAATAAGTTACCTGTAATTCTGAGTTAACTACCCTTTCTCCCAAAAAAAAAAATAAAAATAAATAAATAAATATCTTAGTTAACTACCAATACCAATTATAGAATTTGGTTAAAATGGTACAAGATTATTTCCCACACCTCAGTGTGGTAAAAATCTAATCTATTTATCCCCAGGGAATCACACATATCTAGAACTCCTATAGCATTAATTTAGAAAGAGAATCAACTTAGAAATTCCTCAATTTATAAGCCCCAAACTGATAATATATGCTAACAAAGCAAAAAAACAAACTGCAGAGATATTATGGCAGCTCAACATAAGGAGATTGAAATGCAATACCTTGGCAAGTACTGCACTTGACAGCATTCCTGAACATGACACCAAATTTGCAAAATATTAATGGAAGGAAAAAAGGAACGAGAGCTGAAAAAGAAAAATTGAAAGACATGAAATAAAAATACCTAAACAACACATTCCGATGACATGATGAACACTGAAAATTGTGTATGCTATCTCGCTTCCACGACAGATAAGAGAATATATTTTTGCGTGAACCCTTCAATTGCCTCTTTTGCAACTTGGATAATACATCCACAGGCTTGTCCTTCACCATACTTTCTTCATATTCTTTAATGAGATATAATGGAATCTGTGTCTCAGAAAACCAATATCTTTCCTTTCCATCGTTGCTCTGCTCTATTTCAGTTATATTTTTCATGACACGGGATGCAAGATGTTTCTGACTCCCAAAAGCAACACAGTATCTAATTCCACATTCCATGTTTTTCTTCCCACATATAAAGGCATTTCTAAATGCAGAAGCTTCTGTTTCTGGACCTTTTCCATCAAAAGGAATTTGTTCTGGACAAATGAGATCACTCCATCTGACATGGAAATCAAGGCATCTGACCTGATGCATTAACCAATTGACTGTGTTAATGAAAGTATTATCACATTTCACTAGAACAGCCGTCAGAAAAAAGGTATATAATAGCACAGAAGTTGCCAGGCTACAAAAAGTGAGTGATTATAAGGAACCTGGAGAGCAAGTTCCGCTGCATTATTACTCATCTCAACTGCTGACCGCCAGACAAGCTGCCTGCTTCTTTTCGGAGTCTCATATCCTTCGACATAACGGATACCAGATATCTTTCTTGAACCACCTGTACGCTAATATGTCAGTAAACTATTTTCAGAACTAGCAAAACATTGCTTCCACAAAACAGCATACTGCAAACACCAAAAACAAAACTATCATACATTGAGCTTCTTCCGCATAACAGAAACCGATGTTAGTTTCTATGTTACCTTGACGAGCTGCTTTTTTTATCACTGAACGAGGAAGAATCCCTCTCTGGAATATGCGCTTTGATAGTCTTCCTCCTCGCCACCACGTGAAGTCAGCCAATAAGTCCTGGCACTCAATAGATACTTCAGCCACAGCAGATGATGGCTTCCTGCCACGCCTCCCCGGTCTACGCTTCTGAGTAGATCCAGCAGCAGTGGCTGCAGTCTGAGAGGCGGATGATTCATTTGAAACATCATCAGCAAGCTTTACCCAATCTCCAGAAATAGCAATGGTTCTTATATTCTCCTCCAGCTGCAAACAGAAAAACCATCACGCAACTAAAAGAATAGGAGGTTCAACAAGCATGAACAGAGCCATAAAAAAATGTCATCTGTATCTACTATTAATGGTCAGGAAAACAGTCAACAGAGGAACCTCAACGTCGTATGATTCAGATAACAACATAATAAAATACTAAATTTCAGGCGACCCAGCTTTGTTTTCCGAACGCATCATGAAGAAAAGCAAGAGGATAAACATGCATGCAAAGGCTTGTTCTTTGTATCTTTCTTTATTGGGTAGGTCCTTTATATGAAATGTCTAGTGAAGAAATAGAGAGATTATAGGGAAATGTGAAAAATAATCCATTGCCGAGCACATGTAGTTATTATTTAAGTTTGATTTGCTGACCAACCTTTTTTTCCCCTAAAAATCTAGGGAAACTTCCGATCTCTAACACAGAGAAAACAGAAACCCTTGAACAGTGGACATCAATAACTATTAACATCGTCAAAGCATTGGAACATTTGCATCCTCTGCCTACAAGACTTGATACACTAATCAGCGATCACCAATCAGCTACTACTGTAACACAGATGAGCACAAAAACCAGCAACAGCAAGAATCTTACTTCAAGCAAAAGGATCTTTACAGCATTGTAAGTGGTAGCCTGTTCAATTTGTTTACGCCATCGTTTCCTGAAAGTATCATTAAGAAAGGGACCAACAACTAGACTGCCTAAGCTTTCCTCCACGAACAAAACATATGCTGAGATGCCGGGAAGACTCCCTTCCCCATTCTTTGCAGGACGTAAACTAGCAAGAGCCTTCATAGCCCCTTTGGTTGCACTTGATGCAGCTGCATTTAACAAACATCCTCTCTTACTCACCACATTAGCCTTACAAGAAAGGCACCAGCTACACCTTTCTCTTGGGACTTCCAGAAATTTCTTCTCAACAATTGGCCAAAAGAACCTCGTAGCTGCTGAAGAGAATGCTTTTACCTGAAGAGAAATGCTGGCAGACATAAACTTTTTGTGGTTATCTGACGAGCGAGATTCTGGGACCTGACTTTCTTCTGACGAAAGAATGGCCAAATTTGCGGCAGCGGATGCAGCAAATTCTCCATGCTGATAATAATTTATATATCCATGCATCTTGAAAGATGAACCTGTGTAAAAGCAAATTTCAGATGAACTTCGACAAGATTCTGCATCAACTCTGTCAAGTTTCACGGAAGGGCGAGACACTTTGGTCTGAACCGAGGTACAACTGACAGGCTCCAGGCAGTTAACATTGCCGTATGAAACAACTTCTGTTACACTTGACGTGCTTTGTTGGCTAAACTCAAAATAATCTGCCTGGCCAGCAGAACCAGTAAACATAGTTGGTTCAGTCATTATGGGTTTCAGTAGAGAACTAGACTGTTTCCTTTCAGTCAAACTGTTACCCAGCTGATCAGATTGAAAACGTGTTTCAATAATGTTCCCATTTGGCATGGGTACCCGAAGCGAGTCCTTGGGAAGGGAAACAGCCAAAACCCCTGAACTCATTGTTTCACAGCTACCAGTGTTCTCAACTTCAAAATTCTCTGGGACAGACTTCTCTGACAAAGTAGTCAGGTGAGCAGTAACCTCACTATCCTTTTCATTTGCTAACTGAATATCTATTTCAGATGCTCCATTACAAGGTAAAATCTCCTTTGGCATTTCCCAATACTTTAAGATGTCCTTGCATATGTCTGAATAAATAGTAAGGTGCTCTGCTTTGGAATAAAGTGCTTGGAGGACTCTAGGTATGTCAAGTCTATGATAGTATTTGAGACAAATGTCTGAGTTAACGGAGGCCTTCAATCTGCAATTTCATTTCGTAAAAAAGAACAAATTAACATGAATGAGAGTAAGAAGCAATTTCGCATGATTCTGAAGGTTGACAGCAGAGAAACAATATAAGAGAAGGTGTTAGTAACATACATAAGTAAATGGTCACAGGCACCCACAAAGACTTGTTCATAACAGTCAACACCAAAATATTCTCCTGCCCGTAGAGCTGTACCTCTCAACATTCTAGGCCCCATTTCATTTATTTTGCACTCAGGACAATACCATGACCCTTCAGGCATATACATCTTGCTGACACCCAGGCATCTTGAATGGAAAGATGATGGGCAACCATCACAACAGAGCAGAAAACCATCCATACCACAAAGACGGCATTCATCACCATTACCATCCTGG
>CAVNYN010288452.1:17304-38468 GCA_963692815.1 Nyctanthes arbor-tristis | reverse complement strand
AAAAATAATTTATTGTACTATTTTTTGTGACAGAACGATTATAATAGAGAAACGAAGCGGACAAAAATTTCGCCAATATGCTTATTAGGAATATATATTGTACGAGTCCAAATCTTTTGTGCAACCGGAAAAAATGACTCAATTTGCATCAAATTTGGAGCGAGTTTTTGTCTGATGATTTTTGAAGTTTGTACAAATTAAAATGATTCTTCCCTAAGTGGTCCAAGCTAATCAAGGCGTCACGACAATGTTAACTTAGCCGTATAATAATAATAATAATAATAATAATAATAATAATAATAATAATAATAATAATAATAATAAATGAAACTAGCAAGTAAGCAAAGAATATGGTCATCTAAATCTTTATTTTGAATTAAACACACATGAAATTATACCCATTTATCCATTACCCTTTATAAGATACACTATCGACTTAATTGTATCCATTCATACAGTAATCGTGCTCTCAACTCGTTCAATCACCTTGCATGAATAAGCAATTAATTTTACAGATACATTCAAGAAGTTAGAAGTACTCAATTGATACATTTTTCTTTTGCAGCAACGAAATGCCACGACCCATATAATATATACAATTTTCTTAAACGTAAAAGTATAATTTTCTGCCAAGACCCTTATAACCTGATGTCATTCTAGTTAATTTTTAAACTCTTAGTCAAGGGTTTAATTCCCAACACTTACAATCTTTGTTGTAATATATTATATGTTAAAAAAGGTATTATTCTGTATGGACATTTCACTTCACATGCACTCCACAGAGAGAGAGAGAGAGAGAGAGAGAGAGAGAGAGATGCCAAAATAAGTTTGATAAATATTGTAGAGAGAGAAGAGAGAATGAGGAGAGAAATGAAACACGAATGCTAAGAGAGACAAATCTTATCTCATCTGTTTTGTGCTCGTTTGGAACCCAATGGATCTCTTGATTTTGATATCTTTGGCCCCCTACACCTCATTTCATTCCCATACCATTCAATCTCAATTCCTACATTTGGTGATAATAATAAATAAATAAATTATTTCAAAAAATGAATAAATAAATAAATAAATTTATAATCAAAATATTAATCAACCTCAAATCCCATGACGTGCCTCATTGATCATTATCATTATCTCGACACGTCTGAATCATACAACATACTTAAGACTCCCATTTCAAGATACATCAAGTCGAGGCTTGAGAAACTGTGCTCTCGGCCTGTTGCATGGATGTATGTATCTTCATACCCGAGGATTGAAAGACACAAAGAAGAATATATATATATATATAAATCTAATTAATGCGAATTTATCTCCTACAGCAACAAAAGACCTATTGCTCCGCAGTCCCACCACTTGATCTGTCAGCCAACATAGTTACATGGCTAGCGTTTCCACATGGAAATTACGATTTCCTTCTCCAAAACAACATTCGCATTACATTACATTATATTACTGTTGAGGAAAAAATTAGTTTGGGTCTCAACCTATCTAAAAATATATTAATTAACTAGCAATTCGACTTATTGTTTTCATATTATGGAGGAGTGACCTAAAGAAGAAAAGTGAAGAAGAACGAGGGTTGGTCTCTTATCAATTCAGAGCTTTCATTTTCAACTTTTAAATTTGAGATCTGTTGTCTCTGTTTTGCTTTCTTAGTGAAAATTTTTGGGCAACGTTATTGTGTATATTGGTTGCAATGCAATTACATGTGGTAATTGCTTTGGAATATCATCTTCTATTCATTAGCACCATTCACAATGTATATTGTTGTGGTACTGGCTTTAAAAGGCCGAAGGAGACGGCAGATCTAAAATCTCTTTTATGTAACATTTGTGTTGCCAATTGACGATTTTACCATTAGGTCTTTTGGTCAAAGACTTGAAATTATTATTTATCTTTAATTAAGTGAAAAATTAGAATATCAACAAAGATATACATCCTAAAACCCACACCCCTTTATTATATTTTTGTTCTTTTAACAAAATCGAATTCTTTAATTGAACAGAAGGGTAAAACCAACAGGGGACCCACTATAACATACAAAAATGACTGGCTGCCAAGATACTAGGCTGGGGACCTATTTGTTACATGATCAGTAAGTTGGGGACCGCTGATAGAGCCCCTCTTAAGAAAGCGTTAAAATGAAACCATATGGTGATACAATGCTTACTGTACACAACAGCGTATAATGTTCAATTTGTTGAGTATTTGATTTGGACTACGGGGTTCGATTTGATAATAAAAACTCTCTTTTCATTGTATTATTAGTTTCCGTTTAAATCACTACTCTTCCTTTATACTCCTTACTTTGTGTGTATGCTCCTGCACTCGCGTACATAAATAATATATATCACAGACATTACCGGTGATGTTGTACGTGGATATCTTACAAAAAGTTGTCTAAAATAAAGCGTGGCAAGCACCCGGTATAGTTACCGAATTGAGCGTGAAGTATTTTATGCAGCTAGATTTGCTCCACGTAATTATTATTAGTAATTATTTTTATCATTTATAAATATTTTCTATATAATAGCATCACTCGTGTATCACACATTTTATGGTGTCTAATAAATTATATGACAGATATTCATGGGAGGATGACACATGTCATGCAAGTTTTGTAAATAGGTTTTTAAAACATTGTCAATAAAATAAAATGTATGTTTCATTAATACACTCAATGTAGCATGTCACATCATCTCCTGGTGACCCTGTAACTATGTGCAAGAAGCATTTATGTGACCCTGATCTCTTCAATATGGTTACTGGTGTAATACTCAAAGATCAAGTCCAGGAGAAGTATTAGGATGAAGGGATTGGCTTAGCAGTGGTTAAAAGCCCAACTCTTTATTGAGAGTTCCCTAAATCCTATGTGCCTCTCCCCTCAACTCAATTTGTATTGACAAGGTCTTCGGCTAAGTTATTTTTTAATCATCAATGTTATTTTTAAATAAAACACAAACTGGCATGCTCATGATGTGTCACAAAAAATTTCAAGCACTTCTGAGAGATATTGTTATAGCGTCTCTCGTATTATGTGAATATATAAATGAATGTAGTGTGAATGCAAAACGTGCATTCAGGTACTAAACATCAATATGACATAATATTGATGTGACTTTATTATTACTCTATAAATTTTATCAACGATTAGTATTATATCACACTATCTATCTAGTACTGTAATAATGCTTGATCCAATTCGCCTACATGAAACGCGAGGTATCATTAGAAGTGCTATAATTAGACTGTATTTTGTGATACATCAAATACGTATGTATGTATTGGGGTGAAATGAACTAGAAGCAGATAGATGCATAGTTTTCCCCCTTGTGAACCTAATTTCCGTGTAGCCATGGAAAAGTAGTACGCTGAATTGCATTCAATATAATGATTGATTTTTCCTATCACGCAAAACCTTAAAATACCCCTGTACTTGCATATGCTCATATCCACGCCCCCCCCCCCCCCATCTCTCTTGAATCCCATATTTCCACCTGCTGCCGCAGCTGCTACATTTCCACATCAAACACTGTAATCATATCCCTGCCTGTTGGGTGCTTCCTTCCCATTCTCTCTACTCTTGGCTTCAACTCCTCCTTGTTGTGCATAATTATAACAATTCATAAGAATTTCTTTTGTTCCCATCTCTCACAATTCAAGAAAATGTCAATAAACCAATACTCTCCTTCTTCTTCGGGAGCCTACTGGTGGGCTTCACAGTCATTTCCAATAACTTCATCTAATGATTCCCACCACCAACCCACCGCCACCGCCACCGCCACCGCCATCCCCACCGCCATGTTTTGTGGCAACAACTCACCTAATTTGGATCTCAATCTGAACCAAGATGATGAAGAATTGGACGACCAGATTGATGACAAAGAGTCCGGCAGCCGACATTCGGCTGAGGAATTGCCTAAAGAAGCGTTGTTCGAGAAGCCATTGACTCCCAGCGATGTGGGTAAGCTCAACCGCCTCGTGATTCCCAAACAGCACGCCGAAAAGTACTTTCCGCTTACCGGCGGCGAGTCGGGAGAAAAGGGTTTCCTTCTCGGATTCGAAGATGAAGTGGGTAAATCTTGGAGATTCCGCTACTCTTACTGGAACAGCAGCCAGAGCTACGTGTTGACCAAAGGGTGGAGTCGTTTTGTAAAAGAGAAAAAGCTCGATGCCGGAGATATAGTTCTTTTCCAGCGCCATCGGTTGGACTGTACCCGGCTCTTCATCGGGTGGCGGCGGAAAAACTCTGCTCCGCCGCCTGCCTTGGTTGCCGGTGGTGGTGGGTGGACCCATCTCTATTCTGGTCATCCTTATCCTCCCCACCAGCCAGGGATTTCTCTGCCGTACCAACCTGAATACCGTCTTCATGCAGGTATCATTTTCTGTGCATTACATTACGCTACAAACCTCATCTTTTTGTTCTTTTCCCATTTTACTATACAAACCAATACCACCATATCTTACGCAGTAGAGTTCTTCATTTGCGTGATCAACACTCCAAATATTACCCCATATTCTTTTTCTTGGAGAAAATTTGTTGTCAATCGTATTAATATGTGGTGTCTGTCTGAATTATAATTTCATCAAGTAATCCGATCACGTGATTAGACCGGCGGAACGTAGGACATTCTTAGTACTTTTCAAAGTTTCAGTACATTCCAAATGTGTGTAGAAGGTAGCTGTATGGTATAAGCACAATTCTAGGTAGCTGCACATGTGGGTTATGGGCGGGTGTAATGGATGATGCACGAAAGTGGGTTCATTTTTATAATACAAATGCACGTGTTGTTTATTACAGGATCAGCAATGCAGAATCAAACAAGAAGCAGTGGGAACTCCAAGAAGCTAAGGTTGTTTGGTGTGAACCTGGAATGCCAACCAGATCGAGTCCGAGGCTGAGCTATCGACATCTGGCGGTTCGTCCGGGTCGAATCGGGGTCTAACCCAATACCCGTATCATCAACATTATCCCCACTCTCATCCCTACAGTCACATGGTGAGTCAAATATTTTATTAGCTGGGCATTAAAGTTGTGAACTTGTCCATTTTCCTAGTTTGATTTTCGTGTTTCCCCTAATGGAACAGATTAGGAAAAAAAGCTACACTTTAATTAATTGTGCATACTTCTAATTATTTATATTAAAGTACATTTAGATGAATACTTTTAGATAAGGGTGAAAGCCACGATTCGCCTAACATTTATGGACTAGTAGTAGTTCTTGTGGGTAGTCAAGTTGAACAGGCAATGTCTTTCTGGGAATCATTAATGTTCTGGCTACTCTGTTCAAAAATCTTGAGCCGCACATGTTCAGCACATAGTATTAGATAGTTCTTGTTCCGGGCCGGAATCAAGATTGAAGTACTAGGGTTTGCACACAGGAGAAGAGAAATTAAGAAAGAAAGGGGATGGAGATAAATGCATATATATGAATACACCCACGCCCAACCCAACGCACCCTACCCACAACAGCAGGAGCGGCGTAATAATTATATGTTATGTTTATATAATAACTGATGTATGTATGGTTGAAACAGGATATCAATTTCACTGGAGATGATGATCATGGATATCACCAAGGATAAGATATGGGGATGTGACAGCTGCTACTACAAGTGCACAAATTGACCTCTTCAGCCATGAAAGAAGAAGACGCCAGAAGTACAAATTAAAATAAATTAAATTAGAATATATATGTTGTTTTTTCGTTCTCATTGAAGGAAAAAAGCAGGAGAAGATGGGAGCAAAGGGAAGAGAAATATCAAGATCCCAGATTTTGTGGCTGGAACGAGCTTAAAATTTTCTCCGGGTCCAGACCTGGTGGGGTGGCGTGGGGTGAGGGTAGAATATTTCCCCAAGTGAAAATGAAGGAGAAAATTGAAAGAGACTGGGAATGGAAAATGGTCCCACGAGATATGAAAACTGACATGAGATGGAAGAATATGGATCCTTGCAATCAAGAAATCAACATTGTACAAAGCATGTTGCCATTTGCTACTGTAGGGATTCTGCCTCAAGATTTTTTCAGACTCTCATTATGATTTCTTTATTTTATATATATATATATATATATATCGTTAAAAGAAAAACCCAAAAACCTGTATCAAATATTTCAATGCAAATCACTTAAAAACCCCATTTCGTTTGGTGCTCGGATTCTCAAGGATCGATTGATATATGGTTGACGGTGTGGTTATTTTTCATCGACAAAAATGGGATCATGAGTCGTGATTGTGTTCAGACACGAGAAAGGGACGTGGTTGTGATCGACACACGAGGCAGAACAAAGCAAGCTGTCCTTGTTGACTAATGGCCTGTGCTGAAACTAGTACATGTGGAGAAATTGAATATGATGTGTGGGAAAGGGGCGTGTAACACATGAAGCCACTTTGTATTCAAATTGAAATTCTTATCTTATTATTATTTACAAGATTCCAACTGGATTATTTCATTTAAAACTTTTATTCAATTGTTCAAGTTGAACCCATCAATTTCTGCAGAGTGCATATTCTCAAACGTATGGGGCTATAAATACATGTGTGGCATGTATTTAAATCCGTCACATCAATTAGAAGCGAGCCAACGTGAGCAGCATGACTGATGTGGCATGCCCAGATGCATCGCCAGAGTCTAAATTTAATATATTGCCACATCTTTTATCAAATATGTTTTCTACCCGGATTCTGAGGCTGATTCTATCTCCGCGGTGCTTCTTTTACCGGGAGGAAATGAACACTCCTATTTTTCAGATTCATGGACTCAATTTTGGCAGTCAACAACATTGACATAACAAATGCAGCAGCATTAATTTAGCCTAAAAAATGGTAAAAGGAGATGGAACTTTTTTATCCATTGGACACCCGAGGTTGTCTGAATGATTGCATGTATACTCCATCAATACATGTTTGTTAGTATATAGCTAAAACTGGAACTTCCATCAGACCTGATTTTGATAAGTAGTAAACGCAATCTTTTATCTGCAGATTCATTTTTAAACCATAAAAGTAAAAGACCGCAAAATTTGACACTCCCTTAAAAAAAAGGTCCATGTTAGAGATATAAAGGAAAATTTTCCAAACACCATTGAGATACAGAAATCAACTGGGAGACGCTGAACGGACCAATTCACCACAATCTCATGGCCATGTCATAAATGATTTTCAGAGTGCATGCCGGGTTACGTATGAATATACCCAACAGAATATATATAGTCAGAAAAAGTCACACGTTGAATGAAGAAAGTTTCCAGCAAGTATATCATGAAGTTCTACAATGCTTTAGTATTTTACATGGTAGTTAATGGCTACAGGCATTTTAATGGTTGGTCACAAGTCCACTTGTACAAGTAGTTATTGACATATCTGGAACGAAAAACGCAAAGGGAAGTAGCAGTACCAGGTGATCAATCAATCAGAGCTTCACGTTATTATCTGGCCCAGAAAGATTGAGAGAAGATTGATACCGTTTGACCTTTCACAGATAGTGGCAGTGTGATGGATTTTAGTGCTGCTGCTAGTGGGAGGATCCCCAGATGTATAGGATCAGTGGCTTTACAGTACCGACAAGTGGCATACACCAAGGGACTCCTTGAAATAATGTGTAACTAACATTTATACCCAAACAGAAGAATATTCAAAATCCATGAAACTGTTCTCTGCTATTCAGTGCTTTATATGATTTTCCTCTTATCAAAATTTCAGCTTGTGATCTCCTAAGTCAACCGTAATGCCCCAAAGCTTTTGATGAAATGAAAGCAGAAGCAAGATCTTCAAAGTAGCAATACCTAGAAGGTAATGGTAATAAAAGCATTCAATTAACCACTGAATAACAAGGTAGACCAAGTTACTGGACCACAAACTTCAATTTAGGGCAACAAGAAACAAAATGAGTAAGTTTAGCACTAGTGCTGCAAGCATATATAATTAGTACAAGTTGATGTTAGAGATGAATTATGGAACAGGAAAGGCCAAAAAGTACATAAGTATTCCAAGAAACTAAAGCCACTGCACAGCAATCCTACCAGCCCAGCCTTCAAGAATTTGTGTAATTGGAATTCCACTTAGTGGGTCCATCAACTACAATGACCATACTTACTACAAACTAGTATCAACTACAATGACCATGCTTACTACAAACTAGTAGCTAGTTTCCATTACGATTTTAAAATTTCAGGACCACACATAAAAAGTCATGTAAAAGAGTTATTCCAGAAGCTTGTTTCAGTGACTCTAGATATGACATAATTAACTAGTTCACTCCATGTTAATGAAATTGTAAAACCTCAGCATGTCTTTCATGTAAATGTAAGTATGTAATTCAAACATCACGAGTACTGAAGTTAAACCGTTGCTATGAAGAAAGTATTGATGTCCCCATCTCCACCACGCCACAAGAGTCCCTTTGATTTTCATCCAGCTTAAGCCAACTGTATGTTTTCCGGCTACAAGTTCATCTGAACTCAATCTAGCCAGATCCATTGATCATGTTTGTTCATTCTCCTTCATATAAAAGACACAGGAAGGTCAGATCACAGATTCGATCCTAAATTACAACTTCTCTATGGATAATGGGATAAAATTTCATTCATACACACACAATTGAGTTAGTAAAATGAGCTTTTTTGCATTTTGGACTACAATACAGGGCATTCATTTATAAACTTCCAGCAGTATTTTATTGGAACTTCACCAAACCCATCCACCCCCACCGAAAAAGAAGAAAATTTTCCCATTTTACAAGCTCCAGGATAAAGATGGAACATGAATATTGCTCATGATAGATTTTACTATGTTTATGGCAAACCTGGTTTGCATATAAAACATTAAGTAATGAATTTGGTTATTTATTATTCTGCAACATGACTAAGCAGCAAGGCGCTACATCACAACTCACAAGCCAATTAATATGCAAACATGAACTCACAACATTGCTCTTTTAGAGAGGTCACATATGTGTTTTTGGAACGGCCTCTTCCGGTTGAGAACCTTCCTTCTTCTCCATGGCTTCTTGTATTCCTTCTTGATAACCTTCGATAAAGCTTCTAAGTGAATCTCTATAGGCAGAAGCTCTTCTCATGTAAACCCACTGCAGTGCTGGCCTAAATGTCTCCATTCCTCCCCTTGCAGCAAAAGCCTTTCGTGTCCAGAGTAAAACAATGGCAAAATCAATTTCTAAAAACAAAAAGAACGAAAGAATCGTAACTTAGCATGGAAAAAACATTAGCAGAAATCAAAGTTCTCTACTGACTGGGATAAAAATGGGAAGATGAAAACCTTCTAAAGACTTTTTCATCACATTTGATAATTCATCAAAATCTTAGAGATAACCTGACCTATAAATGATAATTTTCAGCCTCGAGATGGCAGAGTTATAATTTTAACTGGTAGGTAATTGAAAACTTTTCAGTAATAACTTAGTAGCAGTTCTGGCTCCTAAAAAATGTGTGTATTCAACTGATGTTCAAGTTAAATTATAATTTAAGTCATTTCAAACATCTCACGGAGTTGCATAATGTGTTGTTCCATGAACCATATCCCTAGTATATTACCATATACTTCTATATCTACTAAAAAGATGGCAGAAAAGGGTACTTTATATGAATAATTCTAGAAAAGATGAAGGCAGTTACAATGAATGCTGAACCTTGATCTCCGTATGTGGCACGGCCTCCTCTCCTGAAACCTTTGAACACCGTATGCTCTGAATATTAACAAAGATCTATGTTATGTGATACAGGTTTAATCACCAATACCACATTTTGAAGTTTTTGGCACTTGACTCTCCGGTTTTATCTTGTTCTTTCTAAAACTATACCAACAAAGACAGTTTCATTACAAATATTTTAAAGCACACATACTAATGCAACAGATGTGAAACAGAAAGTCACCTTTCCTGAAATCAATTATTTCAAAACAAATACAAATTTATGACCTTGCTTACCAAAATCCTCTAGTATTGATGGTTCTCTCTCCTTTGTGCCTTGCTTCCGATCTCACCCAATGTCCTTATTTATGGTCTCTTACTTCTTGTAGTCATTTGGTCTGAGTTCTGGACCTATGTCCCTCATCCAGCTCGCTACATAAAGTCCAGATGCTTCTTTCAATGCCTAATCGTACATCATGACAGATAACAACTAATTAAGAGAAAGAGATGTTACATTTTATATAGCACACAAAGTTGATAAGTTTGCTTAAATTGTAAACAGCTGATAAAATGAACTCACAAGGAATTGCTCTTTCCAAGTAAGCTTGCGGAGCTTCTTGATGTGAGGGGGATCAGGCAAAGACAAAGGAAATGCTATCTCTTTAAGATCATACCGGACGTATTTGTAAATTTTCCTACTCACAACCTTCAACTTCATTCCGACATCTTTAAATTGTCATAACAAAAATGCTAAATAACAAATACAATTTGAAGTTGCACGTATCCTTCTACTGCGATAACAAATCTTTGGAAAAGGTTTGGCTTGGTACACACTAAAAAAGGACTCTAAGAGACTAAGACTAAGCAGTAAGCAAGACGTTGCAATATACCTTTTAGCTTCCAAACACGGTTCATTTGTTAAGGCAAATCGGCAAGCACTTTGTGCATCTACAAAATACATGTAAAAGCAAGCAGAAAAATGAAGGGTTGAGGTAATGAACAATAGCAACGCAGAAAAATGAAGGGCTGAGGTAATCAACAATAGCAAATTATTGAAACAAAAAAAAAAAGAGGAAAACAGGAAAAGAATAGCAGTAATAATACACGCCAAGTGGGCTACGAGCTATTACATAAAGCAAATATGCTAAAATAGGCGTATAAACCTACATTACTTGGATTTATTCGTTATTAATTAATGGGTTAAAAACGGTGGTCCGGAGGCTCGTTTCGAGCAAACCCGTCGCCATACTTCCGTCCGTCCCAGCCCATTTCGAATTTAAAACCGAACTGAAAATTTCTTGACCTAGAGATAAGCGTGAATCAACCGAAATGGGTTTACAGGGCAGGAAACGGGTTCTCTCTGTGTCCGTGTCCGTTGGGGGGAGGAGGGGTAGGAGATTGGAGTATCATAGATTCGATGGAGTATGTAATCCTTGTGAGGCAAATCCAGTAAAAGACTTCAACTTTACACTTCAAACATGAATATCAACCCTTAAATCTTACAAACAGACGAGAGACAGACAGTAAACATACCCGAATTTGTCTTATGACTCTATGGTGTGGAAAAACCGGCACACGTGCCACGGCTGTTCTGGATGGTGACTGAAGCAGCCGTTGGGTTAATCATACGAATAAGCACTCGTGGAAGTAAATTTAGCCGACTTTTTAAAGTTATTTATTCAAATTGAATTATAATAAAAAATTATATTGATGTGAAATAAGTGACATAGATAATAAAAATTTGAAATTTATAATTATAAATAAACAATTATCTAATCAGTGATAAATGAAATTATATAATATATTTAGATAAAGAGAATCAAACACACCCTAAGGGTTTCAAAATTAATAATTAACTGGATGGTTCAACTTGTGAGTTTCTTTATGGACATGATTACTTCCACTCTCGCATGAACATAATTCAGTAGAAAAGTTCTCTAGTACCACATGTACTATAGTATGGCACTATATGACACATGTGACTTGTATTGGAGTGTGCTATATGCACGTTACATATGTCGTATGACATCATACCATATGGTATGTATAGTGCTAGAATACACATTAGAGAAAATATATTCACACTATACTTTTTACTAAATGCATTATTTTTTTTTTGTTGAAGACTTTTAACTTTATTCTTTATGATATTATGCCCTTTTAATATTTTTTGTTTCATTATTTCACAAAGTAACTCATTAATTAGATCTTCTTGTTTTTAATAATAACTTTTAAGTAAAAAATTTTTGATAATATATATTTTAAAATCATGAAAAAAACATATTGTTTTGTTTTTATATTTTTCACTAATTTACTTTTTAAAAATATTTAGAACTTCTTGTAGAGGAATTTTTACAAAATAAACTTCACTTTATGCAAGATGCAGTAAATATTAAAGAATTACGTATAAAACTATTACATCCAAAAGTAATGAATCTGAATACGAAAATTTGTGAAATTAAAGGATGTTAAATATAATTGATGTGTGGTGTGGTTAGTAAAATTTGTAGTGTGAATATAAGCAATCATCACATTAAGCAAGTTTTTAATTTTTCATTTACATATTTGTCCCTAATTAATGTATTTATTACTACACATCAAACAAGTCTTTAATTTTTCATTTACATATTTGTCTCTAATTAATGTATTTGTTTCTACTCCACATCAAATACCTATAAATTGAAAATTGAAAATATTTTCAAACAATTAATGAGACATGATAATATATATACACATATAAAATTTAATGTTTCAACTATATTAATTATTTGTTTCTTGTGTGAAATAACTACTGAACTATTTTTATAGTACAGACAGAGTATCATCTATATATATGCATCATTGATGTGTCATTTACGAGGCTTTATCAAAGTATATACGCAACTGTGTGTTCATATATGTATTGAAAAACATTACATATGTGTCATTTTAGGGAGAAGAGTATTCTCCCTAAGGGGAGAGTACTCCTCTCCTTAGAATTTTTGCATTACACGTAAAAAATGAGATTTATTGATGTATATTTAATGTGTTTTAAGAGGTAAAAGATAATTTGTGCAGGTGAATCAACAGAAGTTAGCATAGTCAAAAGTTGTGTCTATGTCACCAGTTTCAATAAAATGAAGATAACATGTGTTCTAGACATCGAACAGAGATGGTTCAGGATAGGTTTTCCACTTATGAACAGCTTTCAATATTTTGATTGTATGACATTGAATTGATGTAATTCAAGTAGAAGTAAACAGATAATAGATAAATCTACAAACATCAGGGGTGATAGCTACGTGGTACAGAGCACTCTTACCAAAAGAAAGTCACAGGTTTGTGTCTATACTCCTCTTCCTGAATTTCCTTTGATTGTAATAAAAAAAATTTAAAAAAATAAAGCCTAAGTTGACAAAAAAAAGGCAGCAATACATCTTGCATATTCTTTATTCATTGGAAATGTTATTCCCTCTAGAATTTAACTCATGCGTATCTGCTAGGCCTCAAATCAGTCTTTGTTTCCTTGTTTACCTCAAAATTCTTGCAATGTATTATTTAGTTCGTTTTCTTATTGTTTAACTTCAAAATGAAACCATAGAACCATGTCCTTGCTAGTTTCTACTATAGCTAGAGAAATATTTATTTTACGTTTTCTTGGGGCCCAGAAACTTTGCCTATTTGTCACTATAATAATGTTTTCAAAAAATATTAAAAAAATGTTGAGTTTAGACATGTCTAAACGCGTAAGCACATCACCACTCTTTCATATCACTTCAAGAATTAGTATTATACTATACCATCTATCTAGTGTCATAAGAGCATCGACAATGTACAAAGATCATTACTTATGAAAAGTTGACATGTGTTAATTGATAAACATTAATTGATTGTTTGCATGCAAGTGGTGGATTTAAAGGCCAGATCGGAAGAGCACAATTGTTTAATACATGATTGACAACTAAATATGTCATTTTTTTATATAAGATGAATATGTCTCTCTAAAATTATTGTAACACAAGATGTGCTTAGAAAATTCCACATATGTCAGCCGCCAACGTAAATTTTACTACTAATTAATCTCATTCCCTGTATATCTCCATCCGCCAATTCAGCAAAAAGAAATTAATTTGCCATAAAACACATCTTTTAGTTGCCTTTTTTTCTTTTAACAGAAAATCCCAGCCATAAATACTCTCCCTCTTCCTCTCTCTCAAGAAAGCCATAAGAACTCTGTTTTCTCTCTAGAAAAAATAGAGCCACAGGAACTATTCAACCAAAGACCCTTTCTTCTTCCTCTTCTCATGGCTTTTGAGCCCTCTCAAATGTCCTCAACTTACCAAAAGCTACAATTTTTCTCGAATCCAATCAAGAAAGAAGTCTCCCAATTAATGTTATTTTTCTCTTTTATTCTTACTTCAATTCTTTGTTATAACATCCTAAGACCTTTGCAGCCCAGGTCTCTCATTGACATTGGTTATTTGTCTCAAATTCTACGAAAAACTCCGAAACGCGAACCACCAACTTGTGACTACTCTTATGGGAAGTGGGTTCGAGATGAAACTCGACCTCTGCGACAGTACACCGAGAAGTGTCCGTTATTGGATCCCGGGTTCCGGTGTCAACAGAATGGTAGAAAGGATTCCGATTACCAAAAGTGGCGGTGGCAACCCGGAGGCTGTAATCTCCCAAGGTACGTCTCTAGATGTATGTTTGATAAGCATTACACGATAATATATAAATAAACGAGCACTTTAAGCATCGTTCTTGATAACCATGGTCCATGATGCATGTCATATTCATTCTTAAGTGTTGCTTCTTTTTCACTTTGTACCTTGTATTCCAAAGTGAAAAGTAGTGCATGCTTTACAACTTGATGTATAAGCTTTCATTGAATCATGCAAATGCCATTAATAAGAAATATGATAAGTACATTTTTTAATTATTCATTCAAGGCTACTGAAATTTTTAACCTCACGTTTGAATCGCTTGTTTAAACATAATCACGTGTCTCATTAATAATGTCAACGTTAAACCAACACCATCTATGTGAGTATCCATCGAGCATAAAAGTTACACCCCATTTATTCAAGAATAATGCTACATAATATGAGGGGTTCTTGACACCGGTGTTCAGCTGGTAATTAATGTGACATTAAATTATAATTTTTTAATAATATTAATTAAATTTTCTTAATCCATATAAAAAATAAAAGAAGAATACTTTTAAAGGAGAGTGGGAGAACTAGAGACCGAGAAAAATGTAATTATTATTTAGTGCACATTTCTGTTTGAGCAATCATTATCATTTTTTCAAAAAAAAAAAATTCATGATTAGGTCGAATTTGACATCAATTGGTCGGCGGGAAATGTGGGGGACAACCTCCTCACTCATATCATAGTGCAAAGAACCCTATGTGACTAACATGCCTGTCACATTTCTAGTTTAATTTTAGTTGAAACTTCGATTAGTATAAAATTTAATTATATTGGTGTATTATACAGGTTTGACGCCAAGGACTTCCTCCGGCGAAGCAGGAACGGCCGGATAGTTTTCGCGGGGGATTCGATAGGAAGAAACCAATGGGAGTCCCTAATATGCATGCTTACACTAGGAGTTTCAAATCAATCCACGGTATATGAAGAAAATGGAAGCCCAATAACAAAACATAAAGGCTTCTTGTCAATTCGATTCCAAGAATACAATCTCACCGTCGAGTACTATAGAGTGCCTTATCTAGTAGTCATTGACCGGCCACCGGAAAATGCACCCAAAAAAGTCTACGGCGTGGTTCGGGTTGACAAACTCCACTGGTTCTCCACTAAATGGGTTGGGGCTGATGTTTTTGTATTCAGTGGTGGTCATTGGTGGAATGAAAACAAAACGGTTAAAAAGTATGTATTCACACCTCTATTTATTTTACTCGAATACTTGTTGCTTTCAACATTTTGCCCTCCTTTTCCTATTGGATAATACTATGTAGCATCAGTTGTGCTTGGCACCAGTCTAGGTGACATCTAATGTGTCATTAAATGATAAGTAGAATTAAATAAATAAATAAATGAATAAATAAATGATCCACTTAATTTAGCTTATCATTTAGTGTCACTTTGATATGGTGCCAAGCACCAGTAGTACTAAATAGCATTACTCTTTTCTATTACCGTTAACAAGTTGAAAGTAGTACAACTGCCTAGCAATGTTATTTTTATTACCCCAAATGTCTATGTTCAAGTCTATTTGCATAGATTTATTTACAAAATCTCTTGTTTTTCAGGGGACGCTATTTTCAAGAAGGAAAAAGTGTTAACATGACTATGGATGTCATGGAGGCCTTCCGAAGATCCTTAAATACGTTGAAGTTATGGTTAATGGAAAATTTAGATCCCGAAGAGAGCTTTATTTTTTTCCGTAGCTACTCTCCGGTACATTACAAGTAAGTCAAAAATTTGCCTCGACATTTTTTATTACTTTAGAATCAGCAATGTATACCTTTTCAATTGGATTCTGATCATTAAATGAAATGTGAATATTGAGTCCTCCGACTTTTGTTAATGTACAACGTGGGATGTGCAATTTTGCAGGGACGGCGAATGGAACGAAGGTGGACATTGTAACTTGAACGTTGAACCGGAAATAGACTACAAAAGGCTGAACTCAGAACCTGAAAACAATGTACTTATTCATGATGTGGTTAAACAGATGAAAATTGCAAAGAGAAAGGTCGAATTCTTGAACATAACGTATGTGACCGAGTTTAGGAAAGATGGGCACCCGTCCAACCATCGCGAGCCAGGTACTCCGGCCACTGCACCACAAGACTGCAGCCACTGGTGCCTGCCGGGAGTGCCCGACACTTGGAATGAACTTCTATATGCCCGGTTGCTGGCAACCGGATTTAGAAGGAGATCAATGTGAAAAATGTTGGGGATTTTACGCAATCAATTCGCAAGAGTCAAGCTCCGTCCAGGTTCAAACAATTCGGATCTCATCCATAATTGCGAGGCATGGGCCGGTGAATATAGACAAAACCCGAGCCAAAACAGTACATTGATCAGTGGACGACGGAATTTACTGACAAATCGGTGCAAGATGTGAATGCAAATTTTGAGCTTAAACTCTGTAAATGTTAGCTTTGTTTAGAGAAGAAAATGGTGCAAGAAAAGGGAGACAAGACAATGTTTCGATTTGTCATTGTAACCTGATTGATGTCTATAAGTAACACAAATTTTTTGCTTGACGGGGAAGTATGACAATGTGAACAAACACAGGAGGGACAAAGGTTGTATATTAATCAGATGAAATCATCTGAATCTAAAATAGGTCATAGACACATCAATATTTTCTGTTTATTTAACATTTGGAGTCTATACATCACAATACAAAGCATTGGATAAGAAATGTTAAGATCAGATTTGTTGTTCAGACTTGATTTCTGCATCTCTTAAATAACCATCCTAATACTAAGACGACGTTGTTGTTGTTGTTATTTGGTTTAAGAAATGGTAAATCGCATGACAATGTGGTCACTATGGAGAGGTTCTCGGCCTTATGGTTAGAACAAAATATTTTACACATTTCATTCCATACATGAATCTCCTACATTATTCATACCATAAAGCCATTTAAGATTAGCAGTATCAAATCTTGATTTTAGAGTTGAGAGTTAAAACTACCGTAGCAAAGCAGTGTACTAGTCACTATCGTTAATAACTAACATAATCTACCCATTACTTTAAAATTTAAAAGAGCCAGTTTTTTGTTTTCTATTTACATTTTTTCATCCTAATGCCGTGTTTGATTCTAATTTTCTTTTATTTTTTATCCACCAAATCAAAGCCAGATCATACCTTCCCCCAAAGATGCCTTTACGTCATTCCCCTTCTCCATCCTCTACCCCCGATTCAACGGCGGAGACAGGTTCTTTGGGTTTCTTTTTTATTGTTGGGCTCGGCCCACCCTGTCTTGGCCCAATACTACGTAATGTCAAAAAACATTAAAAATTTTTTTTAAGCTTTCGGCTTGGCCTATTTGAAGATGGGCTCGGGGGGGGGGGGGGGCAAGAAATTTGGGCCCAAGAAAGCTTGGGGGGGAGGGGGGAGCCCGAGCCCTAAATTTCAGTTGTCGATTCTTAATACTTCAGTTCTGCAAACTTCTGGCGTGTTTTGCTCTCTGATAGTCTGATTTTTCAGTTCGATTCTCCTCTTAACCCTTGGCAAATTGTCCCTCAAATTCCAGCTCTAGTGGTGGTCAAGCATTGAATGGTGGTCGGCGGTCCGGTGACGGGAATGGCAGGGGCACAGGCGCACAACGCAAAGCAGCGGTTGGCATATTCTTCCTCTAATTTTTCTAGCTAGGTTCTAGTCCTAATTCCTAAATTGATTTTCCTAAGTTATGCTTGAATATGAGGGGGAATTGTTTTTATTTTCAAGAGAAAAATTGATTTTGCTCTAGCTCCTAAGTTATTGGGTTTCTATAATTCTATTATTCTATAAGACATTGCGACTACTATTATTCTATATTTCTATAAGACCTTGAAAGTACGCTTATTAGTTCAAACTTGACACTGGATTGTATGCTTTCATCCAAAGTATGTTTGATGCCATGGTTCTCAATTGGGAGTTTGGATGTTTTCCCAAAGGTCAGGGCCTACCACAAGAGGGAGTGTTTTAACCGATTTGATGAATATATATTTTAGCTCATTTGACCATGAAATATATGGGACGTGAATGAGATATGAAGCTTTTGATTCTAAGCATTCTGAACAACATGGATCTCATTCAAAGTTGCGTGACTGGTTCAGGAGACAGTTGAATGGCAGTAGGGTCAAACAGTCCAATGTTGGTGTCAAGCCAGATGTCTCAGGATATACTGTTGTCGCTTAATGGATGAGATCTTCTTTGCCATTTTAGGTCCCAAAGGCGTTGCCACTGCTTTCAAGTCTGAAGTTGATGCATGCTTAAAGAATTCTCTACACTTGGAAGTTGACAATAAAACTGATGTTCTGGAATGCTGTGGCCCCCAGCATATCCGGTTCCTTGGAACTTTGATTCAGAGACGCCTGAAAGAGAGCCCTGAGGTGAGAGCTGTTCACAAATTGAAGGAAAAAATCAAGTTATTTGCAGAACAGAAGCAGGAAGCCTGGGATGCAGGGACATTCAGAATTGGAAAGAAATGGCTTTCTCATGGACTGAAGAAGGTTAAAGAATCAGAAATAAAGCATTTAGCTGATAATAACTCACTTTTGAGTGAAATTTCTAGTTCCGACTTTCCGTACAGCTAGAATGGAAACTGATCACTGGTATAAACATCTACTGAAGATATGGATGCAAGATGTAAATGCAAAAGGCATAGAATCTGAAGAAATTATCATGGCTAAGCATGCTATGGAGCCAGCACTTCCCCAAGAACTAAGAGATTCTTACTATGAATTCCAGCAACGTGCCAAAAAATATGTATCTTCTGAGACAGCTTCATTATTGGCCCTTCTGTCCAGCACCAGCTCTACATCCACGCCTGTTACTGTCACAGAAATCAATGCCCCTATCAACAACATAAAAAGCGTCTCCATAGATATGGATTAACAAATACAGACGGATGTGCTCGTACATCACATGTGCTAATCCTACTGGATGACAGTCACATCATCGACTGGTTTTCAGGTATAGTTCGTCGGTGGCTTAGGTGGTATAGTGAATGTGATAACTTTAATGAAGTGAAATTCATTATTTTGAATCAAATAAGAATGTCATGTGTTCGAACACTAGCAGCAAAGTATAGAATCCATGAAATGGAAATAGAGAAAAAGTTCGACTTAGAACTGAGCAGAATCCCCTCAACGCAGGAGACAGTACTGGAGGTAGAAAATCTAGAATCGGCTTCGCAAGAACTTGTTAGTGATGATGCCTTAATATATGGAGTACCATACAGTGGTTTATGTTTAGTGTCATTGGCAAGAATGTTGAGCAGATCACGGCCTTGCAATTGTTTTGTTATAGGATGCTTAGTTGCAGCTCCATCTGTTTATACTCTTCATGTTATGGAAAGACAAAAGTTTCCTGGTTGGAAGACTGGATTTCCAAGTTGCATCCATCCGAGCTTACAGAGGAGGAGAATCGGATTGTGCAAACAGCACGTGAAGGATTTATTTCTTGGTAACATATCACTTCAATCTATAGATTTTGGTGCTTGGAGATGATATGGAGCATTTTGTAGCAGTTGGTGTTGTTTTCCCCAAAAGAAAGCTCACTTGTATGAGGACACTTGAACTAAAAGAAGATCTCTAGTGTGAAAAGACTCTAATACTTTTTGAGTTTAGACCACATGAAATGTGATGTGTGAAAGTTATTGACTTCAGAACGTAACACCAAGAAACCCCAGAATCTTGTCGATCCAGGTATGTCTGGTTGTAATTTATTTAGTATTTTTGAGTGAGGCATCACCAAAGCCTTGGCAGGAATGTTTAGTTTCCGACAAGTGGTAGTGGGGAGAGGGGGTGTTAGGAATAACCAAACCATGTTTTATTGACATGAAAATGGCTTCTTGCACTCTATCGTTATTTTGTATAATCTATAATCTTATCATCATAAGCTTAAATCAAGAGTTGATGTTCCCAGAACTTTAAATGTGGTTTGTATTTTCCCGAAAGTAGTGCTGGAAAGATTTGTCGGAGAAACATAAAAAATTATACATCTAATTATATTCGAAATATTAACTCTCAGGCTCTCACAAGCTCTATTTACAATAAAATTTAAATATTTTGACAAATATGATCATCAGTTTCTGCAAGTTTTTCTCGGTACCAAGCATTATAATATTTTAATTGCTAAAATGCTGAATTTTGTCTCACGTAGAATTTGCATGTTACCTGAATACGCCTTAAAAGCATTGATGAAGGTGGCTTTAAGTCAATGTGAAATCATTTTTTGGCCCCTATTTACTTGGTGGTGTGCCTATATCCATCTAAAGTATCTAATTTCCCTGAGGTTTACCTGTCTGAACAAGAAGCAGGACAGAATGCTTCTTTCTTTATTTTGGGAAACAGAGGAGATGGTAGATCTGCATTATGCATTGCCATATAGTGTATTAATATAGCAAGTTAAACAAGTTATGAAAAATCTTCATGAGAACATCAGTCATCAGGTGTGGCCATGACTTTGAGTTTCTAGTCTCCAAATGCATTTTTAAGTAGGTTTGTTGGTAAAGCCAACTATATTCATAACTGTAGTATTTTCTGCTATCAAGAATCTTGCACTTCTGGTTCTTAACTGTTGCAGAATGCAGGATTTCTTGGTATGTTGTAGGATACGAGCTGAAGTTGCTATTTAACATGTTCGTAATACAGAAGTTTCAGAGAACTATAGCTTCTTTTAACTGTCTTTTGTGTGGGGGGGGGGGGGGGGGGGGGGGGGGGGGGGGGGGGGGGGGGGGGGGGGGGGGGGGGGGGGGGGGGGGGGGGGGGGGGGGGGGGGGGGGGGGGGGGGGGGGGGGGGGGGGGGGGGGGGGGGGGGGGGGGGGGGGGGGGGGGGGGGGGGGGGG
>CAVNYN010288452.1:0-12133 GCA_963692815.1 Nyctanthes arbor-tristis | reverse complement strand
TTTTTTTTTTTTTTTTTTTTTTTTTTTCACAGATTTCTTCAATATTACGGTTAACTTTCCAAAAAACTTACCATTATACTCTTTAACCTTTTAATTTTAAAAATAAAAGATTTAAAAATGAAAAAAGGACCCACTCTCTTCCTCCTCCGAGAATTGTCGCCAGAAACGGTAACAAAATGCTACCACTCCTAAAAATGCTGTCATTAAAGGGTATAATAATAATTTTATTGAAAAGTTAATGACAATATTGATGAAATCTGTTAAGAAAAACCTATCGTGCCAATTTATAAAAAGTTAGAGAACTCAAATAGTTGAAAAAATATTTAAGAGCTCAACTGATTCTTAACTCAAAAGTTAGGGAAGATTTGTGAAATTAACCCTTCTATGATCCTATATAAAGGCCACCGTTGAAATTCATAGTGACACGCGCACTCGCTACGCAAATATATGAATTCTCCTGCAAAACCACCGTCGGCATCGCCACGCGTTGCCGCTGGAAAAAACACGGTGGAGCAAGACAGCGCTACCAGATTCTCCGACCTACATCCAGATATCATAGAATCTCAAATCCTGAAACGACTAGATGGAGTTTCCCTCTCTTCAATTAGTTGCTGCTCGGCCACTCTTCGACACCTTTCCTCGCGGAAAAGCATGTGGGCTGAAGTATGCCACTCCACATGGCCCTCCACCACCTTTCCGATCGTCGACACCGTCATCTCCACCTTCCCGGACGGCGGCCCCTGCAGTTTCTTTGCCAATGCCTTCCCGCCGCCGACGGTGACAGATCCTCCGCCGCCGCAGTTGACGCCGGAGAAATTGATCTCAGCCGTTGATGTACGCTACCAGGACAGATTAATCTTCACTAAAGTCGAAGAAACGGAGACGGCGAACGGGTGGTTCCAGTGCTCGCCGTTCAGGATCGAATTGCTGGAGCCGAAGGACGTGATCCCCACGCGGGTGAAGCAACCGGAGGGCGACAGATGTACGGCCATCATTAACGACATGACGCTGAGCTGGATCATGATCGATCCAATCGGACGGCGAGCGGTGAATCTCTCATCGCAGAAGCCGGTTACGGTGCAAAACCACTGGCTGACGGGAGAAATACAGGTTCGGTTTGCGACGATCCTGGCGGTCGATCGTGGTCACATGCAGTTGGGGATTCTGGTCACGTGCGGGTTCTCGGAAGGAGGGGATTTGCAGGTGAAAGAAGTGAATTTGGAGATTGAGGACATGGACGGAACGCACTTGAATGGGAAGGACAGTTTAGTAATTTTACAGAGAACAATGGGGGGCAAGAAAGGAAATGGGAGAAACCGAGTAGAAGAGGCAAGAATGAGGTACAAAAGATTTGTGGAGATGAGGAGAGAGAGAAGAGAGAGGAAAATGAGGAGAGATGGGGCATTAGATATTTTCTGTGTGGCATTTTGGGTATCTGCTCTTTTGGCATTTTGGCGTTTTGGTTTTTACTGGTTACAGCTGAGAATTAGTTGATGATGATAGTTACGTTTGAAGAATAATTTAACATAAAAAAGGGAATATAGACTGATTCTTAATTAACTCTTAACCACGACATATCTAAGATTGTAGTTGTAGGTTGATGTGTGTTAACATTCACGATGTTAGAGACAAGTGAAATGTGATGAGCTATTAATTGATCATATTATTTACTCCGCCAGTCCCATAAATATAAGATTTCCAGCGCCCGCTTTTTTTTTTTTTAATGTCCTAAATATATAGATTTATTTTTTATTGACAAGATAGTAATTTTAGATAGACGTGTAAATATGACATGAAAAAATGAAATTCTCATTTATATGAATTCATTGAATGATTATCACATAATACTTTTTTATCATTTAATAAAATTATACAACGTATACAAAGTCACTTTTCATGTTAAATTTTCATGTCTCTATAAAATTATTATTGCCCTATTTAGCACTCACTTTTCATGTCTTATTAGAATTATTACACTATCTAACACTTCATATGTTCCAAATATATAATCTACTTTGCTTTTTACAGGAACTAAGAAAAGTTAATTGAAAAACCAAATTTTACAAATGATTTTTTCAATATACTCTAATGTTTTTTACTTATTTTATTTTATTTGTTTTGTGAAAGACAATATACTCTAATACTTAATAAAACTACTGGTAGTTATCATTATTAAGCGTATTAAATGATGTTATTTTGGTAAAATGTAACTTCCAAAATTAGAGATAGGACTATATATTTGAAACAAGACAGCTCAAAAAGCAACATGAGATTATAACCAAAAAATGATAATGAAACCGAGAAAGAACGTAAAAATACAAATATGAGAGAGGATATTTGGGTAAATAACATGATAAAAGGCCTACAACATGCTTATGAAAATGTAGACAGCCTTTTTAATGCAATTCCACTGCAAGTATGCCATGGCTAGTAGAATATAAACGAAGTTAAAAGGAATTTGAAAGGCAATCTAGTACATGATACTAAATATTAGAAACCAATGCGGTACATGCTAATTGTCCAATTTCCTTTACCAGACACAGCACCAGCTTCTGAGACACCGAAATTTGTTCTTTGCAATTCAACTCAAAGATGTCTATGGATTGGTCTTCAAGTCGAGCTAGCAGTGAATGATAGGCCTCGAACTATTTATCTGCTGTGCACAATGCTAAACGTTTTCATCTTTTCCCAAATAAAATATTAGACGATGCTTTTAAAGTTCAGCCAAGTCACAAAGAACAAAATTCCATGGATACGACTAATTAAATCTTCATTCTCCCAATGTATCTGACAGTGGTTCACGATCTATATTCTGTTGTGGTTCAGGTGGCCCTCTAGCTATTGGCATTCCACTGCGGTAGCCAACTGATCTTGGCTTTGCATAGTCGACAAATATAGCACGCCCATTGAGTGGCTGCAGAAGGGGTGAAACTTGTGTTAGAAGTTCGAAACAAAGTAAAAATGAAACTGACAAGGGCAAACCTTTCCATTCATTTCTTTGATAGCATTGTCAGCTTCATCTTCAGATGCATATTTTACAAATCCAAAACCCTTTGATCTGTCTGATACTCTATCCATCACAATTTTAGCTGCCAAAATCAACATAGTTAGTCTTTGGATTAAAATGCGGTATATTATTTGAATATCTGTAAGGGCAATTAACTATGACACGAATTATTAAACCTTCAATAACTTGACCACACTGGGAAAATGCCTCAGATAATCCTTCTTCCGTGGTATAAAATGACAGTCCTGCAAATATAAATTTCCATTTGTAACAACATGATATACCCGTCCATGTTTTATCCGACAAAAGACTGAAGGTCCAGATTCGTGCTGACGCATATGTCAGAACACTAAATCCAAAGCAGACATGAAAATGCAAGGGGAGAAAGAAAAATTAAAAAAAAAAAAAAAGGAAAAGATATTTGGATTACATGTAACATCATACTGCATTGCTTCCCAACTATTTGCAGGATATTCTTAAAAAAATTACATAAATAAATGAATGAATGAATAAATAAATAAATAAATAAATAAAAATGGGATTACAAGTAACATCATACTGCATTGCTTCCCAACTATTTGCTGGATACTCTTTAAAAAAAAAAAAAACACAGTTGAACACATTTATTCCATATAAAGTAAGGTTCAAATATTATTAATAAGGCAAACATAGGCATTTCATTAGGTCTCTCCAAAATATAAATTGACTCAAAATGGTAAATACGCAACTCAAATTCAAATTGCAGTCAAATTGTCCATGGGACTAGTTGCAGAACAAGTCACAGTTTTGATCAAAAAGTGAATCACTTGCATATGAAATTGAGATGTAGTGCAAGAGTAAAGGCGAAGAAGGTAGGTGGCTTCAAGAAGTATGCCAAGATGGAGAAAGTAATATTCCCACCGATGATCACAAGAGTTGGAAAAGGTTTCTTTTTAGCATATGACATGATAACCAGTCTTAGCCTTCCAATTTTCAAAGGATTGAAAGAAACAGTCTTGGCAATGTTACGAGATCATCAATGGGAACATGTCACTGCATCCAATCAATATGTTTATATGCCTCTAGCATATTAGTGCAACATAAAATTTTATTTTCCCTATTGAAAGTACAGATCTCTTTATCTCTACATACATCTGATTGCAAAGTTATCTTTCAAGATCATTCATACATCAAACATACATGAACACTTGTTTCTCTGGCATATGGAATTCACTGGGTGCTGATAGGACCTTAAGCTTAAACAGAAAACAGCTACTGATTCTACGCAACAGAAACTACTTTCTGGCTCCTTACTGATTAAGAGGATCAATTTCATTGGAATTCAAATTATTCTTACTATGTCAGTGAATGATAAGCGGGGAACACGTTTGAAACTCAGAACCTCAAGCCTTCACTTATGAAACATCTATAATCCAACAACATATAAATGTCATATACTTTACAAGCATTTGACAAAATGCAGCCTTCTTTAAATTGGAAGTATTCTGAAAATGAAATGACACCGAGAATATTTTTCTCCAGGCATAGAACTGACTGAGAGCTCCACCACTCTGGACGACGAAATATGAGAAAGAAAACTTATTTTCCAAAAAGCTAGCCAGATCAAGCTATATGTTCAATTATTCCGTGATTAAATAACGGAAATGCAATTACGAACTGTAGTACGATTTAACATACATGCATCAGTCCACACGAATTATTTGTAATGTTGCTAACAATTAAGTCAGGTTTTCAAGAAATTTACTATAAGACTCCGATAAATATTCAACCGAAACAGAGGATAAAAGTAACGATATAGTAAACAAAAACTAGTTATTCTTAATTCGTTGAACTTCATATCGATTTCGAGTTGGGAATATTTAGAAGTACCTCCGACGAAGAGCTTCGAAGCTATGCCTCTCCTAGAAATGAAAAACGCAGAAGATACCGATGCTGCTAGAATTATCGGTCTAGTTTTTCTGATATCGCTCGATATTACGTTCCTTGCAGATTTTCTGAGTGCCGCCATTTCAACACAGAGAGAGAGAGAGAGAGAGAAAAGGCAGGGGGGGAACTGCCCAAAAAGACTACGGGGAAAAGTCTAGTTGTGAAATAATAATATGGGCTTCTTCCTTCAATAACTAATGGGCTTCTGAAATGGACAATGGCCCATACGGCCATAGCTACACAAGAAACAATAGCGCATATCTGGAGAAAAATTTTAGGGCAAAATACGGATATATATTATATACGAGAAAAAACTATCATTTAACCCCACAATTGAATATGTGGCAAAGATTGAATATGTGGCAAACATTACTTGGTTGTCATGAATTCTTTAATAAAAAATGTTAGGAGGAATAACGTATCAACTTCCTTTCAATACGACTTTACCCTTCACTCACTCCTAAAAAAACATTATTTGGATTTGTATAGTGAAAAACCCCAAAATTTTCATATCCGAATCACTTTTTTGAAGGCTATTTTACATTAAAAAAAGGGTAATATATTCCTATGTTGTCAAGAAGCATAAAAATCCTTTAAAAAAATATAAAAGTACTAATAAAAAAATGTTAAGTCGAATAAGGTACTAACTTCCTCTCAATAAAGCTTTACCCCTCAACCTCGCACCCCCGCCCCCCACTCAAAAAAAAAAAAAACATTATTTGGATTTGTACCCGTCCGAATGACCTTTTTGAAGGCCATTTTACAAAAAAGTAATATATTCATATGTTGTTAAAAAGTATAAAAATCCCATAAAAATATTTAAGAATTCATGTAGAGCATTTTCCTATTTAGATAACCATTCAAAGTGTCGTACAAAATGAATTTGAAAAAAAGAAAATACGAGTTCTTGAAATATCATAGGCAGTTTATGTGCTTGTTTGATTCTCGTTCTAATTTCAAATTATAATTTTACCTATCACTAATTTGAAAACTAATAATTTACCGCCACTTCTTTTTTTTACCTATCACTAATTTGAAAACTAATCATTTACCGCCACTTATTTTTTATTTAACTACTGCCGATGGTTAAGTTCAAGAAGAGATTGAACCTCATTTTCCCGGTGATATGATGTGGCAGACTTGAAATGCATCTATCAAAGGAACAATAGAATACTAGAGTCCCTTTCCAAATCCTCTAACAAAATCTCTCATCCCGTGTGTGTATAGATACACGCCACGCGTGTGGAGCACATCTATACATGTCACACCGGGTGAGAAGATGAGGTTTTTGAAAAATTTCCTCAAATACCAAGCAACACAAAGAACAATAAACACTCTTATCTCCTTTACTAGTTTATTTGATAATATGCCCTTGTTTTTTTTCCTGGATCAGTCATTTCATAATATTCTCGAGTCTGAAAATCCCAGCTCCATACAGAAATATTTTCAGTACAAGTATAATACTGCTAGGCATATTTGTTAGCTTCCAGTACATGTGACTCAAAAGTCAACAGGGTTTGAACTACAAAGCGAAATAAAATTGATATACATCTCTTTCCAACAAATGCTAACCCCTGCAACATGTCCATCCACCTGAATCATTAATCAACTTGAACAATTCAATCCTGAGGCATGCAACTTCATCATCATAGCATCCAAACATAAAATAAAATAAAAATAGATTTGTTAGGATAGAAACAAAACCTACCAAGAAAGATGTGACCCTTCCTATGGAACATGAAAATGCTGCCTTGCACATTTCAGTTAATCAATGACGCGGATACATACAGATTTGGTCTTCCGTGAAATCTAAAATATACAATGCTGTCATCACTGTAAAAGCAATCACGATTGATGCACCTTCAGCAACGCTCTATAAAACATGTCAATGAATTGATTGTCCTGCAACACCAGCAAATCCAAAGGGAAGAATATAGGAATGTTTAAGTAACATTCATATGCAAGAACAATGAATTAATAGAGCTAGTCAAACGTGAGTATTATATAATAAATTTAACAGTGATATAGCTGTATCATCGTTTAATTTTATCATCAGCCAAAAAGATTTTTTTACTTCTCAGTATTCTCTCCCCCACTTTACATAACAGAAATAATTCAAACCCATGGCAATCAGAGAATGAAGAATCTCCGTACTAAATGATTTTCATTTAGGTGACAATCTGCATAACTCTCATTCCACATCTAACTGTGAGAACCTCAAAGAAGCTGCCTCCTTAAAAAAGAAAATATATTTTCAAATCCTTGGGAGGGAGAAGGGATCAGTATTAGTGAATATGACTATCAACAACTTTCTATATATCTGCAACATATTCTTGGAAGAGTGACAGGATCAGTATTACTCAATACTCAAAGAAAATCAACTTCTTCCTGTAAATCAGAGGTCTTTAGACATTAGCCAAAGTATATAGTCCCAACAATTTATGCAAGACGAAGCCAGCTATCACATAGCCTTTTGTTCTGAATAACACACATGGTGGCAAGCTTAAGATCCAGTTGTTAACAATTGTCAAGTTCAAAATGGTTAAAGGTGAGCACAATAAGAATACTAAATAATACCCTAAGAAAAGAACAGAGATATTGCAGTTCTTAGCACTATATACACTTTGACATAATTTGGTTGAATAAACTTTACATTTAAATGCACACATTAACACTTTGTGCTTATCTGGAAGGACCCCAAAATTTTCAAGCATCAAAGTAGAAGTTGAAGTTTCAATAGCAATACTCCAAGAAGTGGAGTTTCTTATGCATATACTAAATTCAAAAATATCGGGCATATACTACGGTCTGAAAGCAAATTAAAACATAATTAGAAGTCATATTATTTTAGAACGAACACTAAATAGATATTCAAAAATCTAAAGTACACAAATGAATAACTGAGGGTACCTGTGCTAGCATAAAAAATGCATCCCGAACTCTTTCCTTGTTTATAGGTCCATGCTGTGGAGCAGAAATGGTACTGGGGATAACAGAAGCTTGGGGTACAGGGGGATTAAAAGGTTGAAGCGTAGAACCATGAGACTGTTGTATATTTAACGGAAGATGAAGAGCAGATGTGGCAATGGATGAGGTAGGTGGGGTATATAAGGCAGATGTTGAAGCAGATGAAAAGAAAGATGACGGTTTGACTAGATCGGCCACCCGGTTGCCATTGTTGATTGATGCACTAGCAGCATGAAAGGATCCTGGTGCAGTTAATGGAGCTGATACGGTAAGTGATGGAGCTAGCAAAGTTGGAGCTGAAGGACCAACACCAAGAACATGGGAGGATGAAGGAACTGCAGGCGGATCGTTGAGAGATGGATTTTTGACTTTCGAAGACTCATCTCCAATTCGCATAGTTCCCTGAAATGGTAGAATTGGAACACCAAAATAAAAAAAAATAACATAAAATAAAAGTGGGAAAAAAAAAAAAAAAAGAAGAAGAAGCACTTAATTTGGAATGAACTAATGAGCATTTAATAGTTACATAAGCTTTTAGTGCCATGAAATGAGCCCCATCTAACAGGCAATAATACATCAAGATGCATACAGTTTACACGCTCTGAAAGACAAGGAATCTACAAAACAGATCGTAGAGTAAATGCATTAAAGACAGAACCTAGTACTCACACTAAAGAAGTTCAGAAATGAAGAGTCAGTGAGGGAGTCAGCCGAAGCAGAAGCAGAGTAGGATGGTTCCAGTGGCCCTTCAATCACTAAACTGGTGGGGACTGCCTCAAGTTCCTCGAACTCACTGCAAAGAGAAGCAAAAATAGAAGGTAAGAACTAGAAGAATGCATCGAAATTCAGTGAGATATTAACATACTAGGCACTGCATTAATCTAGGCATGGCATGAATGACAGGATATACTGCACAAGAAACTATCCAGTCAACTTTGAGATGATCATTACTGTAATCAATATTTACCCCATTCCACCCATATTAGGGACCTCAAAAGTGAAATCAACTACGCCAGCAGTCAGTCGCAATGAATTGCAGATGATCTGCCCGTCTTTCGACATCCAATCTTACATACAGCAGTCAACACAACTTTTATTTTACATTAATCCTTTTTGGGTGTTAGACAAATTAATTCATTCATGATTGAGATTTATCAAAGTGTTTGAAGAAAGATAGGAGAAGAATTTCCAAGAAGGATTGTGAGAATAAAGAAATCTAGAGATGGGAGAAGCATCTCGGCAAAAGACTGTTTCATATACCCTTTCTTGATTACAAAAACTCAAACTATAAGGTATTAGCAATTAACCTGAAAGCCTATGCCAAGTCATTCCTGGACATGCATTCTTAAATTACAAGGACAGTTCTTGAAGCTAAGAGAAAAAAGAGACAGGTCATCTCTCATTGAGAAATTTGATGCAACTCAATTTTGGGCAGATGAATCCAAAAGCTCAAAACTTGTTGTCATGATAATAGAGACAAATTCTTCAAAATACTTTCTGGATACCTTTTGCTTATAGGTACTTGCGGTTGCGGCTTTAGAGGAACCTTTGAATATGCACCCAGTATCCTGTACAAAGGGATGCGACTTGTGATTTGTTAATACCACAGACTACTCATCTGAAGAATTATATATTAAAGGATGAAAGAAATTTATATATTGCACAAACATGGGAATAAACTTATAATAAGTAAACTTCCCAAAAATGGTCAGACATATAAGTGTTACTTGGGAAGAAGAATTGTGAACATTGTCCTTTGGTCATATATAGCTCAGGATGCCGTACTTCAATTGAAAAGAGTTCCAACAGTTAGTCAAATTGCCTCTTTGTTTTCTAATCTTTACCCTGAATATTTCTATTTCTAGGTTTGTCAGAGTATTTCAAATTTGTCCATATTAGCTGTTATTTCATATAGAGTATATTACCTAGCACCACTGGTGCTCAACACCATATCAATGTGGCATTAATGATAAATTGAATCAAGTAGTTCATTAATCCATGCATTTAGCACTTGTTCTTTGTAGCTAGTATTTTAGCTTTTTTGATGAAAAGAGATTATTGTTTGAAATATGTGATTGAAAAGCAAAGAGAGATTATAGAGAATTGCGATAAATAATTATTTAGAGAGAATATGTGGTTGGTCTAAGTTTGAATTGTTGACATTTTTGGCAACGAAAAAATAAATTGTTCAGAACGAGGCCTTAGTTTCACTTATCATTTAATGCCACATTGGTTGCCACTAGACTGATACTACATAGCATTATTCTTTTGTATAACTGACCCTCTAGCCATGGATGTAATCCTAGAGTACAAGCAAACCAATTTTTTTTTTTTTGGTTTTGAGAAATTTACAGTCTAAGTAATTAAGTTCCGCCTCAACAAACATTTGGCAACCATTTATAACTGGACTCATTTATAAATAGATGAGGTGTCGACCATTGACACCTCATATAGATGCGATGTGGTTGTGATAGATCACATCGCATAACCATGTGAGGCGTCAATCACAATGGTTGACACCTCACTTATTTATAAGTGAAGTCATTTATAAATGGTAGCCAAACAGGTGTAGTCTTCAATTTTCTAATATTTGAATAGTCCTACACAATGTAACAACCATCTTTTATTAATGCCACTCCAAATCTGTGCTTGTCCACAGTTTCCAAAACTAAGTGCAGAATCACAACATTGGTATAGAAAAGCACGGATATTTTCTGGAACATTCATTATAACTGGACTATAACAAATTCGGCTTCATGGATGATGGAAAAGCCATAAATCTTTATAGTCTCAGCGTTGATGACACCCCTTTCATATTAATCCCCTATTAGTCTCCTAATTAGTTTGTCAGTTTGCTGAGGGGTTTTTTTGGCGTTAGCAGCTCTAAAGGGGATCTACAAGACCTGAAGCAAGCATTATTTGCATATATTCCTATAAATAAGATCACTCAACAGAATAAACAGAAGAAGTTAATTGCATGCAACAGCGATAATTTGATGAAAGCTAGATCGCACAACAAATCCACAATCCATAATGTACCAAAATCCAAGCCCAAGATAAGCTTTTTTACCTGTTAAAGAGATTTGCAACTTCCTCACATTCACGTGAATTGTAGAACCAAATACCATTGACTTCTTGCCCAGCATTGCGATATAATAGATATGGAAGTTGAACTTCAAACTCGAAATTTTCCAGCAGATTTTCCACAAGATTTTCTGTTGCAGCAAAGATTAAGGAAATCATTAGCAAATATAGGAACAAGTCATAGAAAAGCATTAGCCCTGAGAGCAGAATCTGGATCCAGCCTCCAACCACTGGCGATCAGCTTCATACTAACACATCTTGTACGTATATTATCTTAAATAAACAAAATGTTATAAACATTCAAGACCCATACACATTTATGCGTTCAACTAATATTATCATTCAAAACCAGAAACAATAAATTAACATTGCTTTTAAAATTTATTTTATTTTGATCCCCTGGGAGATGCAAATAAACAAGATCCAAGAACACAAAGCCCAAGAACACAAACAGATGAAGTGTCTAGCAAGCTAGTTCGTCTTGTGGCCCCAAATTAAGCACAAAAGGGTGCAGCTTAAACATGCAAAACTCATAGTTTTCCTCCTCAATATTTGTCAATTTATAATTTTTCAAAAGGGAAAATTCATAATACAGTAGTTCACTCACTTGAGTTGACATACTTTTTATAGCGAATGTTACCTCACACCTCTGGGGTACATTACATCTGACGGCTTGGTCAACAAAAACTCAGTAAATCATAATCATAATATAGGGGAATGACATCATACCATCCACTTTTAATCATACTCCCCCATGTCCCATGTCCTAACCCATATATGAGCAGTAAGTACTCACAAGCATAGCTTTTGATTCCATAAAATCACATTAATCAACAAATGCAAAAGGGAAATGGTGTAAGTTAATTTGTGTTTTTGCCTACCCATAAGCTATGGTTGATATTTTTAAAAATTTGTCACCTTCAAACTAGTTTTTTGCATCATTTGTTCATATATGATTTCCGTAAATTTTCAGCATTGATAAACTCAAAGTGAATCATGCAATAACGACCATAACATGCACATTCAATAAAGTGCAGTGTGATTTGAGTCTACATCGACTGTAAAAATCTTTTACTGTAGCATGCCCCAAAGCACACTATCTAGAATCTTTATCTCATATATATATATATATATATATATATATATATA
>CAVNYN010288451.1:782-115228 GCA_963692815.1 Nyctanthes arbor-tristis | reverse complement strand
CCCCCCCCCCCCCCCCCCCCCCCCCCCCCCCCCCCCCCCCCCCCCCCCCCCCCCCCCCCCCCCCCCCACGTCCGTATATTTCAACTTTAACTCAATTTTGCCGCCATGAAAATAATACTGGTTAGTTGATAACACAACCGTCCCAAATGACTCTCTCCCTGGCTTCTTTGCCTCCTGTGGATGTGTATTCTTGGGCCAAAAATAGATAAAACTTACACTCTCCATTACACCCTCAAAAACTTCACTAGACAAACTTACAAAAACAATACTTAACACAGCCAAAAGAAAAAGTATGATCAAGTACACGAACCTTCCTTTTTGTAAGAGTGTTGAAAGGTATCAAATTTTTTGGCTG
This sequence comes from Nyctanthes arbor-tristis, assembly GCA_963692815.1. Taxonomy (NCBI): domain Eukaryota; kingdom Viridiplantae; phylum Streptophyta; class Magnoliopsida; order Lamiales; family Oleaceae; genus Nyctanthes; species Nyctanthes arbor-tristis. Next base: position 114,873 of record CAVNYN010288451.1, on the reverse strand, counting down.
CCTGTAATTTCTGCCTCGGAACATGATAATAGTTTTCACATTATGTATGTTGACTACAATGCCACCACTCAATCTTGCCAGCATGCTGGCCATCTCTTTAATTCTCTCCTTGGGGAAGTTATCGCAACAAACTTGCACCGTCTCATGGAACTTCCAGTGCAGATGCATATTTTGAACAACGCCTCCGAAGACTCCACGAACACCAACAGGAACGTAATTTTTATTTCTGAAACCAATCTTCTTATATGCTTGCATCTGTTCAGAAGTAAAGAGTTCTGGGTCATGCCGAGCGGATGGAAGCTCTGGTAGCTCATATTTTTTCAGCTTCTGTAGAAGCAAAGCCACTTTTTTCTTGGCCTGGATAAATAATGAAAGGAAAAAAATGATGTAATAAACATATAAAAGCATAAAAAAGAAAGTAAAATATTGGATTACATAGTTATGTTCCTGCATTAGTCATTTCATGAGAGATTGTACTGAAGCAAAAATAGATTTCGTCAAAATGACACAGCAGAGCTACAGGCAAAGCAGATTGCACCAAGATGCAACTACGGTGAAACAAGCATTTTGACAATGGTTTACAAGTTTTACAACAATAATCATAGACCTGAATGACTCTCTGTTTTGTTAGCTGACAAATACATCATTGAATTAAGATATTGATTTTGTCAATGCTATTAAGAAGAGTGGTTAGTGTGTTTATTAAGACTTCTTCCATTATACTCAGACCCAGTAAAGAAAGCCAAAAGCTTGACCGCATATCATGCTAGCATTTCATTGAGCATTAACATTCCAGAAGAAATGTTAGGTTCAATAAAGACGTTCTCAACCTCCAAAACCGAAAAAGCAGCATATACATAGACAACTTTTTAGAAATTAAATTTACAAAAATAGAATAGAATAGAAAATTTTGCAACATTGGAATAAAGGCGTCAATAATGAACGTACTCTTCTTAGATTGTAAATCAGGCGTTCCTCATCAGTCATCAACTTCTTCCTCAACTTCTTAGCCCTCCGAATCTCCCTCAGGGTTTTGCCTGACTCCTTCCGCATTCGCCTCTCCACTTTGCTCCTCATGCTCTTTGCTGAAAATCCCCGATGCCCATCAAACCGATTCCCCATTTTTGCCACGTGTAACAAGTTCCCATCTTTGATAGGAAACAAAAAATTCCGCCTGATCACATTGCTAGAACTATGAAGAAATTTCATCGGACCATCATATGTAGTGAGCGGTACATCCCTGAAAGGATTTACAAATACTTACTAATCGAATATAATTCAACAAACAGAATGAATTTTATTGAAGATAGATTCATCCGTACTTGGAGGTGATGTTGAGGACAGAGGAAAGAACCCGAAGGGAGTGCTTCTGGAGATATCTTGCAGAACCAAACATTTTCTTCTGAATTTTCTAATGTGGGTCACTTCATTTCACGGGTAATTCCATGTTTATTAGTTTCAAACTGATTCGCGTGCAGGGGCGTAGCGAACCGATAATAGAAGGGGGAGCCGGATCGAGTACTAATTTGTGCATGGCAAAAAGTGTTCAATTACAGAAAATCAGTATATTAGACTAAAAAGTAAGTTGAAAACGATTTCTTTTTATTTTTATTTTTTAATAAAAAGCAAATTCATCAACATGAGAATCTATATCTTTTTTGCTGACAAGCTCTCTTTCAACATTCAATGACTAATTATTAATTCAAAATCCACAATGGAAGCAAAATAAAGAGGAAATCAAAATTAATAACTCACCACTATAGTGCATGAAGATTCATAAAAGGATTCTCATCAGCTCCATTTTGATTGAATCCATTAATCCAAATAGTAATATTCTTCCACAAATAATAGTCCATTCTATTCTGTTATAGAAACTTATGATAAAATTTAGAATAAAAATTTGAATGTGAAAATAAACATAATTTCTTTCACAAATGACAAATATTATATTATATTACTTTTGGAAAATTTCTGTAAAATTTCAGTAAAATTTCTGTTCTAAAAATTTATAAGTTCTTGTTACCATCCATTCAATTCATTTTGCAAATTTCTCTCACAACTGATTTTAGCATTCTTAGTGAGTTAGGGCAAAATCAGAATTAGGATTTAAGGCAAATAATTAGTACCAAAAGATCAGAAATTTTAAACTACAAACCTGGAGTATTATAAATAAATTATCGAAATCATAATGAGCAAAAACCCCTAAAGCATTCCTCATGACCAGTGGCGAAGCTAGACCTTTTTAAACGGGTATGCACAATAAAAATTTAAGAAACATGCGTGTGCAACACATTTTACTTACAAAGTATCTAGCAAGCAATAGGTAGAAAAGAAAGCAGCATCCCAACACTACACTTCCCCATTTCCACTGTTAATAGCAAAACATAGTTACAAAACTGTAGGACCTTTTTACAAATGTACCCAACACTGTTTCATAGTTTCATGACTTAAAATTACATCGTTATCAGTAGTGTTAAAAACCAACTTTCTCAATGTACACAATCAAACCACTGAATGATAGTGGTAAAAAGATTCAATTAATTAAAAAGAAAACAAAAACAAAAGGGGAAAAAAGGGAAAGAAGGTACAGAGGCAAAGACACAGAGTGGGCTTAGGGGTGGAGAGATTAGATAGAAATTTGCTCAATTAAGAGGTTCAGTGATTTAGTCCATGAATTGATACTGATCAGATTTCTAAGGCCTCCGGCGAGCTCGGAAAATAGGCCCCCGACATTGGGACAAATAATTACCTTTTATCACGAAACATAGCATATAGAATGAAAGACACATATATTGAACAATAAATTTAAAAAGCAAAAAAATAAAAAATAAAAAAATCTAAAAGATTACTTATTATCGACAAAACGCATTACAATATCCCAAAAAGTCACCTAACCACCACATGTCTTGCATTATTAGAGGCAAAAACACTATTCAAAGGTCTCCTGCCTATATTCGTATTAAAGCTATTTCCTTCTCTTTCTTTTTCCTTTTCTGATATCCGGATTCATATGTAGGCACGACATATAACTATTTCCAATTAAATTGTCCTACAAGTACTAATAAAAATAATTAAGCAAAACCAAAGATGACTATAACCATAAGCAACAATATATTAAGTCCATTAGTTCATATCAATCAGTTCATAATCCTCAAAGTGCAAATGGATTCAAGCAACTAGATCCCAACTTTTTTTTTTCTTTTCATCATAAAAAATGAAAAACACAGACAAAAATATAATTCTAGACATTATCCTCTGTTCAATAAGCTGCATTTCTGTGCTATAATGGTTGGATTGAAGTGGTGAAAATAGTTCCAAAATTCCAGCAATGTAAAAATTCCAGCAAATAAAAAAATTCATAATAATTCCGTACATAGGTTCTTGACCAAATATCATCTAATAATTCATAAAAGTTTGGAATGTAAAAATTCCACCAACGTACACGTTCTCATACTTATCTTTTATTAAAGGATTGGATTCCTTTATGTCTAAATCCTACTTCATCATGCATGTCTAATTCCTCTTGAAAAATAGGCTAAATCATAGGAAGAATAAATATACTAACTCAAAAAAGCACAAAACAAGTAAATGCCATCTCATTAGCAATTTCCAAACGCCAATTGGGAACTGGGAACTTAGGAATTAGGGTTAGTTTACCTGAGGCTTTGGCTGCTGCGCTGCGCCGCGCCGCGCCAGTGACTGCCGACCGGCGACCAAATGGGAGACTCGACCAGCGACAACCGACGGCGACCGACACCGGTTCCCCTGCGACTGAGAGACGTTCGAATTCGAAGGTTTTGTTTCGACTCCCTCTTCCAAGTTCCCCAGACGTTTCACGTTTTTTTTGTTTTCTTTTGTTTTGTTTTTATTATTATGATTTTTTATTTTTTAGTTTTTAAACCCGTTAGCTTGTTTGGGATTGGATCCTAACACCCAATGTTATGTAATCACGTGCCAATTTGAACTCAGTAAGAGAGGTGAGGTTTCATAGCCGGACTGATTTTCAGGCCTAATTTTGGTAATTTTGGGCCCTTTTTCATTATTCTAAGCCATTTTAATTTTAAAAAATTACTATTTGGGGGTCATTTATAACAATTAACAAAGTGTTTGGCTAGACTTTGAATTATAATCTGTCACAAGCGTCATTTTTTTGTTTCACTTTTTTCAAAAAGTAAAAATTAAACTGTAATTATTTATTTTTTACAAAAAGTAATCAATAAAATGATGTCACATAACAGATTATAATCTATATAAATAATCTAATAGTTGCTAAACTTTGTAAATTTAGACCTAAGAGGCGAAGACTTCACTTGCCTCTTTGAAGCACTGGACCTAATAATAATTAATGATCCACGTTTAAAGTTACCAACAGAAGAAAATATAATAAATAATTCATACACAAAAGTAGGAATGTTTGTAAAATATTTTCATTCCCATTTTGTCTTTAACTGTTTTTTGTTAATGTCTATTTTATCGTATCTTTAAATAATAATATAACTCTGTAAAGTTGTACATAAGTTGATGTTATATTAATATCACCAAAAAAAAAAAAGTTTTGCAACTTCGAAATTTTTTTTGCTAAACAACTTAATAACTCCGTTGTGCTTAGAAGAAGATGATGCGTATAGTCATTTTTTTTATCGGTCCTTCTATAGATCGGTGACTTCTCCCTAAATAGAGATGTCACTTCTTCTTAGAATTTTTCCACCTTTTTTGGATTAAAAAGACAATTCTAAAAATAAAATAAAATTTGCAAGGTTGTAGTTTTTTTTTTTTAAGTACAGCTATAATTCGCAAATGCATATAGATATATATCATTCTGAAATACGACGCACAAAAAATCAAGAATACAAACCCCTATACAGAGGATTATAAGAAATCAAACTCCTATACATGATACTACAAACTAAATAAAAAATGTGGACAAACCCTACATGGGAGGAATCAAACCTCATGTCCCAAGACTTCAACTTTAGCCCCTTAACCAAATGGGCTAATGTCTCATTGGCGGTAAGGTTGAAGTTTTAAATATCAAATTCTTTTATAATTTTTACATAAATAATATATTTTCACATTTTTCTAGAATAATTTAAAAGACTGCTATGTGAATATTTTGGTATAATTCTCTAGAATCCCTCGAACAACTAGAATGAAATATTCTACCAACTTAATTTAGAATACATTTTTATAAATATCTTTAATATTATTATAGAAATTTTTAAGAGGATGAACTGCAGTCATTAGAGTAAATTGATCTCCACCATTTATTCTATGGTGGTAGAACTATAAAAAGGAGCACTCATTTAGGACTATAATTATATTTTATATAAGATTGAATTGTATTTCTATCGATAGCTCATATATATTTAAGCTAAAATTTTAATTGTTTTAATAACTTTTTCTATACGAGAAAGAGATAACTGACAAGAAAAAATTACAAAACCTGGGAATCCACATCATGTGCAGAATCCGCCTAGAATCCACATCATGTGCACGAATCCGCCTATGCTCATGACTAAAACTAAACTCAGTTTAATGAAGACTTCCACAAGTCTAAAACTAATTCCAAATTGAAACAAAAGATGTGAATAAAAAAATAAAAAAAAAAGAAAGAAAAAGAAAAAAGAAAGAAAACGAAGAATGTGCATCTGTACCGATGGCGGGTTCTGGAGGAACCGAGGTCCAAGGAAGAAGCTGCTGCAGTGCCGCCGCCTGTCAAACTGGAGTGAACAACCGAACTCCGACAAGCCTGACACCACAAGGAAGAGACGGGAGAGTGAAGGGTTAGCTGTTTCAAATTCGTCTCGCCTAACAGCCGCTTTGATTTGGGGATTTTTGCTTGAAAAATTTAAGGAAATCAGAAATGAAAATTGAGAGGCAAGGTTCGGGTTTTAGGTACAAGGGTGGTGGGCTGGGGCTCAGAGTGCCGCTCCCCAATTTCCACCCATGTTTGCATGGAAGTATATTGGGTTTAGGAATTTCATCGTTCGTTCAAGGGTTTTAGGCTGGTTTTATTACCTATATATTTACACACGGGCGGCGGGGAAATGAAATAAAATAAATTTTGGTGCTTAGAGATTTTTGTTTAGAAGTAGAATTAGTTTTCATAGAAATGAGTGGTAGAGATTTATAAAATATGAGTGAGGCTTATAAATTGTGTAGATGTAATTGTTTTGATTAAATTATATTTTTTTAAAGACCTATGCACCCCACACTGGCGAAATGAAATAAAATAAATAAAAATCAACCACTAAACAACCAATTACCAATCCAATGAACTCATAAACTAACAATGCCATGATGTATTTACATTCTATTTAAAACCGAGCACCACAAGCTCATAAGCACATTATATATGTGTGTGTATCAAGTGTTTGTTTTATTGATATACCAAATGAAAGTGTTCAAGTCAAATAAAACTATTTCCATATATATTAATAATATATAAATAATAAAAATAAAAAGCTAGTAAACATAATTCCGGCATTGAAGAGTGAGAAAAACAGAAAACGTCTTATAAATGTCGCGGAAAAACACAATTGCACGATCAACATGCATAAACAAAGCCTAAATAGTTGGACAACACCAACACACACTTGACAGATTGCACACAAGTTGAATTGACTAGTAGGACTGATAAGTTGGCAACAAATTTGCAGTTTCCTCGAAACTTGGTGGTCCTTGGTCCCTTTGCCTGCTGGAATCTACAGGAGCTGAAACTAAAGGATATATATGGCAGAAGGGCTTGTTGGTCCATTTAAGCTAGATTTCCACAGCAAAGCACGTTTTTCTGCCTCTGATTCCTAAAAATGTGAGCACAGCATTTGGTTTTTGCACATCTGTCATCTACCACAGGTCTAGGCAATCAAACAAACTGTCTTGAGATGCAAACTGCAAGTCCTGCATCAATTATGGATAAGCATATCATGATATTAAGACTTCAAAATCCACCTTAACATTCAACATTGTAATTGTTAAGAGGAATATCACGAGGTGTTTATATAGTTGGTTATTGCTTTCTTCTTTATTCACTACAAGATTCAACTCTTAGAATACTCGTCCAAGATGGTGACTTGTTGGAGTAGATCAACCTTGAATCATGTTTTCACTTGCCATTTTGAGTGGCTAGAATACATATTATAAACTAAAGAAGTTCAACCTTATTTATGAGAAGTAACCCAAATACTTTACACGTTGGTTATTGGTTTTGTCTTTATGAAAAGTAATTCATCCCTTAACAAGTTCGCAGTGTGGAAGATATTTAGATTAAGTGGCCTTAGCCATTCAATACACAAAGCTTATAAAACATAGTTCGGGCCATTCAATACACAAGCTTATAAAACAAAATTCGCTGCAAGTGACAGAAGGAAGGTCTTACTGCAATTGCGAAATCTGGTGGAGTCTCCATTTCCAAGTTTTCAAGGTCTGAAATTCCACAAGTAGCACCATCATCTCTCTGGTTTGTATCAGTTTTGGCCCAGGCAACTTGAGTAAAAGGAACAGTTTGTTTTGGATCACCAATATCTGGATAAGAATCAATTCTCTCTTTGCACAACGGCGAAGCCTCCCGAGTCAAATCAACAGCTTTCAGCTCTCTATCCAAGAAAATCTGATGCTCCATATGCTTCCTCAACTGATCAGGTTTTGTTGAGGACTCTTTGTGAGTCTCCACTTTCTACTCAATGGTATAATGGGTATGGTGACATCAGATATGTATTAGGAAGCAGTAAGGAATAGGAACAAGATCAGGCATTCTACTAATTAAGTAATATCATAAAGCAAGAACGAGGAAGTTGCTACCAACCTGAACAAATGATTGAATTGCATAATCATCACTGGAGACATCAGAAAGGGGAGTTCTCTCCAGTCTGGGGGGATCAGGACTATTTGTCTTGGGCGTCCTGGGAATCATTTGAACAGTCCCTAAATCAGATTCTTCAATAACAGAAGAAGCTTCACTCCAGTCAGTCGCTTTCTGTGGTTGATAGAAAATTTTCGAGACAACATATTGTCCACCTCTCTCATCATCATGGGTCCCCAGATTGTATTGATGCATAACCCAATGACAATTATCAGACTTAGATCCCTTCTTTGAGGTTGAGTATAGAACCATGATCTTCTTACAACCTTTTTGTATCCCATTTTCCATCACAGGTTTGGTCTTACCTGTCTTATGCCAGCGGACATGAGTCCCTATCGTAGATTTTTGACCATTAATCCTTCGGCGCTTTCGCTGACCACTAGCATGGGCGTTCATTGTACGATAAAAGAAGTGAACCCTGCTTCCATCCTTCTTAGCACCTGAGTTGAAGCCAAATGATTACATTGAAGAGGTCAGCACTAATAACCCAAACTTGAATTTCATCGAATCAGACTATCAGAGAATAGAGGCTGAGAAAAAGTAGATATTTCAGATAAGAGGATCTATTATTATAGTATAGTAGCTCTGAGAGTCCACTATATTCCCATTCAGCGTATCTCACTTGGTGCTTCTATTTATGAAAAAAGGCAGAAAACAACTCCTGTTATTTGTTTAGTGTAACATTCCTTATCTTTTGTTGATTCACTGCTAATTAACTCTACAAATGTAGGAGTCAGGAACTCGCTCACCAGGAAGATTTTCTGGATGGGTGTAAAATATCCCATCATCATTTTCAAGAGTTGGGATGAAATCATCAATCATTACATGTGGGTTTGAACTTCCTACCCCAATTTTTGTAGCCAAATGTTCCAACAGCTCTATGTCAGATGGATCAAATTTCACACCAGAAGGGAGCCCAGGCCATTCTTGAGCAACCTGAATAAAAAGAAAACTGTGAGTTAGATTAAAGGCTTAGCTTTTACCTAGAGAAGATTCGAAAAGAAGACGTATCTTGTTAGCAAAGTTCTGCAAACTCAATTTACATTCAAGTTTCGAAGGCATATATTAGGCTTAACAAGGCCATGGCTTCGCAACAGGTGACTGCTACTCAGATAAGCAATAGAAGAGTGAGCTTAAACTTGCAGCTTACATCACTATTATCAATTACATAGTTGCAATTTGGGCATTGAAGAGTTGCTCCATAATCTTTGATTTCTTGTGGTGCAGCCAGAGTAGCATTTTTCACCCTTTCAGCAAATCCTCTGCTAGTAATCAGCCAACTCCTCCTGCATGTTAAAACAGAATCCTATGAAACCATATTTATCATTACGAAAGAGATCCTCGTCTTTGTTATTGATCCGGCCTCCGGGGAAATTAAGTCAAGCTGGAGAAATTGAATCAAGTATCCAGGGTTCGACGTGGGGGTAAATCAAAGTTATTTTTATTGGGGATGACTCGAGAGAGGTAGTCAACATGTAAACAAAGAAGTCTCTTTCCGGAACCTAACTAACTACATTTTCAGTTGATGATCAATCCTCCACCACCACCAACTAAAGTACACTAAAAATCGACAAAAATGAAAAATAGCTTGAAGAATAATAGAACTCGGGCAAGATTAACTATAATGCTTATGATTGTGAAAATCAAACTTGAAATAATCATATCAAGCAAAAGATTGCTACCCGTACCACCCAAGCTCAGAACAAACACCAGAAATTTTCTAAATTATCATCATAAAATAAGATAAAGTTTTCCATTATTTCCCTCACTGAGAATTAGGAACAAAACTCGAACAGTCGAACTTATTAGGGTTCGATTGAAAAATCGATTTCTATTCCAAGGAACGATAATATTCCCTTACTTTTTCATTTAAAAATTAATAGAGAAAATATCTAATTTCAGGTTCAAGCATAGATTTTTCTTCTTTACCTAGCCATGATGATTCAGGGGATTACATAGGGTTAAATCATTCAACAGCATTGAGAGAGTACGGTAATTCCTTCTTTCTCTACCAGGCTAAAGAGTTCTAGTGAGCGGGAAAAATCCAGCGTCTCTAGCTTGTAGTGTCCGAGCCTTAGGTTCGATCAGTATACGAGGCACCGAACCGCGTAGCTTGTGTAAAATGTTACATTTGGTGGGGACACCATTACTTGCCGTCCAAGTTGTTAATTGAAATTGGAGACATATAATTGACATGACAATTTTATCCATTTAACAATTCCAAACGACTACCTTGTCCAGTCCTCCTTTATCGGACCGATGGAGGGTATAAATGGAAATCAAAATGGGAAAGGCTTGCACTCCAAGTCTAACCACTCGGTATATTTGGTCACGATATAGTCCACTTTAAACCTATTAGGCGCAATTTTGTTCTTAAGTTTACGAGTCCTATTCCGGTGCTATATGAACCATATACTATAGTATCATATTGTACACGTGACATGCATGACCATATTGTGCACGTGGCATGCATGTGCAAGACCATATTGTACACGTGGCATGCAATCATGCATGCCACGTGCACAATATGGTGCTATAGTGTATGGTTTATATGGTACCGGATCATTTTCATTAAGTTTATACTAAAAAAGCTTATGTTAGTTAAAATGAGTATCTTAACTTATAATTATAAAGAGGTTTTTTATCTCTATTTAAATGATGTGTTATTGAAACTATCACAACCACTTCACCTAAAGAGGACCAACATACTCATTGACCATAGTCCTGGTTGGGCTATGCTCTGATATCATTTATAGCAACCCAATATATTTTGTCATAATATTGTTCACTTTGAGCTAACTCTTATGGTTTCCTACATCGTTTGAGTAGAGAAATAGAGACTAGTTTATAAGTTAAGAGACATATTTCAATTGATACAGTGCCTTTTTGGTGTAAATCAAAAGTAAAAAATGTGTGGATTAAACTCAAAGCAAATAATATCATATATCAAAGTAGATCAAATCGTTCATGTTATTAGAAAAAGGTTAATGTTGGGGGAAAAAAGTCAAGGGAAAAAAACCAGAAGGAAAAAATTTATTTCCAAATAATGTATAGAGGGAAAAAGTGAGGGGAAAATATGAATTAGACATGTGATGGTATTTTATACGATTGGAAGGGAAGTAGGAGTGAGGAAAAATAGTATTTTATTTGATTATGGGGAATGAAAGAGTGTGAAAAAAACCTAAATGATGCCCATCATTTAGGTTTTTTCCCCCCACAAAATAGGTTTTCCCCCTTTATTTTGACACACGATTTGGTTTGTTGCTGGGAAAACCTAAAATTTGGGTTTTTCCCCATAATACTAATCTTGCTCTTATAGCCCAATGAAAGTGTAGTCATAAAATACTTTTTTATGCTCATCTTAAGTTCACTCTTGTTTTAAGAAGATGACTTTTGATGTATTAATTCAATAATTTTTCCTTAGAAAAAAAGGGTTGGCACGCGAGATTCAGAGTTTTTTCGAGAAACGGTCCCTTCCTTCAATATATGATCAGGTCGATCAGGCCAGATCATGAGTAAATAGAAAATTAAAAATTCAATTGTCACATATTCAAATATTCTCTTAGTCCCTTCACAAAATTTTATGTTAAAAAAAGTTTAAAATAATAATAATAATAATATTTCCGAAGGACAGCCAATTTTTTAATTTTTAAAATGTTTTTCATACTAGCGGTCACAAATCAAAGGTTATAAAAGAGTAGTATTATTTATCACCACGGTGATGAATCATGTTTATGTAATATTAAATTACAAGTCAAATATAATATAAAGACATGTGATGTATTTAAATAGACTTATCATTTAATACTACTGCACTGACACACAAGATAGTGTTCATCACAGTGATGAATATTGCCCATCCGGTGTGTACAACGGTAAACGAAGATAATGGTCATGTTTAGCACCAAAAACGTTAACAAATTTCCCCTGAAGCATAAAACAGACGCCACTCAATCTTACAATAATCATATGGTCAAGTAGTAGATTCCTTTCGTAATGGTCAAGTAGCATTCAGTGCAATGGTCCCTTGTAGGTTCATAATGGAAGTCTGACAAATAAATGAATGGAGTAAAGGCATTTGGATGGACCTTATTTTACAGCTACAATACATCACAGCAACCTAAACTCCATCCTACTGGCAGCACTAAATTAAGGAAAGAAAGTTAAAATTTGGCCTAGTAATAACGTCCAGCCCTGACAAGTACCGCGTACATGCATGGAAGGAAATTTGATCAGTTTCTTAGTAGCACTGATGGAAACAGGAGAAGAATCCTCTTGGTTGGCTTTCCATTGATGTTTCACCATTTTCATCTCTCCCTGCCATCAAAGCACTTGTTCCTGGAGATGCTGGTGGATAGACGACATTCTCAGAAGTGAAAGTTTTGGGCGGTTCAACAGGTTCAGGTGGTGAAATTCTTGAGAGATAATGCAAGAGCATTTGTATTATCTGACTGAAGTTGGGCCTTTCATTGGGATCCTCCTTCCAGCATGAAGTCACAATTAAAGCCAAATCCTCGGGTAGATCATCAGCATTTGGTCTTACATTCTGAGACGGAAAGGTACAAAACATTAAGTAGCAAACAATAGACCCCTATAGACAAGGACTTCTACAAACTTAAATGGACTCTTTCAGATTGTTAAGAGTTTGCAGCATTCTAGCAAGAAAAATCACCAATATTGTCGTGAATTATCCCTAACATGGATAGCATCTTTTGAAATAATAAGCCAACATACTTGAAAAGAGAGTGCATTTTATTGACTCAAGGCTACTCAAGCAAGCCTATATCTGCATTAAATGGTTGAATTATGCTCGTAAATCAATTAAGGATGTTGAACACCTTCCACATGTTAAATGCGGTTTCTTGAATTGGCTATTTACAACTTGAAACCTGTCCAGTTAATCTGACTCCTACCGTAAGGTAAAATAATTTACATTAAGGAAAAACAAGATGCATGCCAGAAAAAAAAGTAAACAACTAAAGAAAAGTAATTACTTTAAAAGCAGCTGCATAGGCCGCCTGCAGATTTGACATTCCTTCAAAAGGTAACTTGTTATGTATGAGCTCCCATAAAACAATTGCAAAACTGTAAGCATCCACCTTATGGTTATAATGCTTCTTCTCTCCCTGCCTAAGGGTGACTGTACTATACAGCTGCAACCATCATCCGGAAAATGAAGGATTTTCAGTGATCCTGTAGATCAAAACCATGAAGATAGAACTAGAAAAGAACAAAGGTTAGCTAACCTACCTCGGGAGCCATCCAGCGATAAGTTCCAGTCTCGGCTGTCATCATCTCTGTCAAAGATTCTTCTCTAGCCAAACCAAAATCCGCCAGCTTAACAGTCTTATGGTCTGCTGTCAAGAGTAAGTTTTCTGGAGGAAAGAACATTGATGCATTAGTTAGAGTTAAAAGCAAAGAGAGGCGTGGAGATCATAAAATACAGATATAGTTATTCATCTTTAATTTATTTACTACTTCCCAAGAATTTCATAGTAATAATTAATAAATGTCTGACAGCAAGATCAGTAAACAATATGTCCTTCTCACTCACTAAAAAGTGATTTTTGCCTAATTTTTTTTACCCATTTTTTTTGAAACAGATATATGCATCACTTGATAATCTAAGTTCTGGACTTCAATACAACCACAAGAAGTCAGCTTTTTGCGTATGACATTTAACATTAATCATTGCATCTTAAATGTGCAACTGAATCCACATATTGGAAATTATTATATCTAATCACAACAGCTAGGTATTGATAAATCCCAAGATCTGAAATAAGTAATCAGTTCCTGCTTCAACAACTGTAATAAATACAGTTAGTTAAAGAGGAATTTCCACTGAATAACTATACATCAATAATTTAACACATACCATGGAAATAATAGCAAAATTTCTCTTCATAGGCTATATAACAAAATTCCTTTTCCCCATAAAAAGGTATTTTGCACCCTACAAAAAGGTATTCCATTGTTTGCTCGTTAACCTAATCTTTGGGTCTACTCAGTTCTGTAAAATGACTACACGGAAGCTCTGAGATCGGAAGAGCACACGTCTGAATGACTTTCACCACTATTGTAAACATAAACAGCTAACTGATCATTCTCTTCATCAGTACTTTGAAAGAGATAGAAAGTTGACTCCTTTCAGTTATCCATAAACACTGTTAACCCTAATAATATTTCACAATAACATTGTCGACCGAGTTCAAGCAGGTCGTGATATACCCACCTTAATTGGAATTCTTGCTCATTTCATTGTTGAGGTGCACTCTAGTTATGGAAACTCTTACCTGGTTTAAGGTCACGATGTATAATCCCATGGGAGTGCAAACATTCCATTGCACGAGCTATGTCAAGAGCAAATCCAATTGCAACTTCCATATCAAGGCACCTTGGCCGCAGGTTAAGCAAATATTTCCGCAATGTACCACCAAGTAAAAGCTCAGTTACAATGACCATGACAGGTTCCTTGCAAGCCCCAATAAACTGCAGAGGAAAAAATAAGAGTCAAAATGCTGCAAGCAACTTCTAACACTTGCGAAATTCAGTCTCCACACATTCAAAATATTGTCCTGAATACATGCAAGCAAAGGGCATACGTGTGTATGTAAAATATGAGTGGATGAGTAATGCAATGTACCATAAGTGCGAATATGAACATGTTTAGAGAACCCCACATTTGACAGTTACTAAAAAAAGTCACTATCTCTGGAGTCATTCGCATACTCATGCATCTATATATAGCATCTGCACACATATGTATTGTATGTATGTACGTTCATATGTTTAGCTGTAGTGGGTAGAAACATCTTAATATTGTAATAACAAAAATTTACGAATGTTTTATAATCAATCCACGACCTTAACTAAGTTCTTGTGTTGGACTTTGGAAAGCATTGCAACTTCTCTTGCAAATCTGGCCTCCCTCTTGGCAACCTCTTCTGGTGTTTCTCCTTTGTGAACAATTTTGATGGCAACATTTTGGTTTTTGTATCTGGAAGATGGCCAATAAAAGAAGTTAGGTAACTGCTCCATTATGCAGAAACTTTGAAGTTTGAACTTGAAATTAGTGAGTGAAAGGAATGATGCATTTATTCTAAACAATTCAAAAGCTGAAATTTTGATTTATACAGAAGTTTTTATTTGCTAATAATTTGAAATATCTAGCCTCTAGTCATATAATATAAGGAAGAAAACAGGCGCATTAGAATTGCAGAACTTAAGATAATACTCCCTCACATCAGTCAGAAGACTAAGTTTAACACCAAAATTAACTTTGAGTAATATACTTTATTCCGTAAAATTACTAAATATGAATCAAGCCCGGAACTTGTTATGCGATAAACCGTGAGATCAAGATTCAGGCAGAGGAATACAAGTCAACTTACTTTCCTTCATACACTTTAGCATGCGCGCCTTCTCCAATCTTGGGCCCAACGAAAAGAAGTTTAGGATCGACCAACCATTTGGGTTCCAAGTTAAATTCAGATCCAGAGTAAAACCCATATTCGGATCCCATATTTCACTAATAATCCTTGCACTCTAAAAACACTAAATGAACTGCAATTATCAATCAACTAGTCCCGACACCAGTACCAGCGCACTTGCTACGCATTTGAATTAAATCTCTCAAGAATTATACTCAGAATAAGCAAAATTGAACTCAACAGAGTAGAAAAAGTACCGCAGTTCTTCACTGCCCAGTAATCCAAAATTTCATTCAGAATAAAGCGGATCAAGGGGAACTTGAATCGTAAGAAAGGCCCTAGTAATCAAGAAGCAAACTCGAATGGGTATTTGAATAATTCAACAAGTAAAAATGAAATTGAAGTGGGAAGGATGAAGTTCAGAATAATGTCCCCGGGTATTGTTTGATCTACAGAGATAACGTGCGAATATAATAGTGGATGGTCTGATTCAATTATTTTTATTTTACTCCAAGAGAGGAACACAGTACTTGACTTTTGCGAGTGAAGGGCCTCCATTACCCTAAACAAATAGGGTTTTGACTTATCCCAAAAAAAAAAAGAAATTGATTATTTTCTCAATATTTGCTTGTTTCTAATAAATTTGCACAAGTTTATTTATTTAAATAATAAGGTGGAAATATTTTGCTTGTGGGTTTGACATTGTATAGTAGTTGAAAATAATAATAAATTTTAAAAATTATATTGACTAACTTCGTGATTTGTATGATTAATTTATTTATAAATTTTATAAGAAACATACTTTTTGACCTCATTCAAATTTCAGATAAATTGAATTATGAAATGAGAAGGCATCTTGGGGGTCTCATAAAATGATAAAATGCAAATGAGAGAGCAAAAAAGAATATTTATTTTTACTAAAGTAGAAAATGGAGGTATAATAATAATAATAATAATAATAATAATAATAATATATACAACGGGAAGAGGCTTGGATGACCCACCGCAAAAGATATCATATTTTATTGGTGACATAATAATTCATGCTATACAAAACAATGAAACTCGCACACAAAATGAAACCAATTTCCCTCCTACTTTTGAGCTTTTTTCCCCCCTAGTATTTGCAGTTTAGGTTATCTATTTTTTTAAATATTAGGTCTTTATTTTTATTTTTATTTTTTCAATTAGGTACATGGTGAATTTGAATTTAACTCGTACAAAAGTTCCGATAAGAGATATGCTATACCACTGGACAATAGCTTTGACCACTTAATTATCAAGTGTTTACTTTCTAAATATTTTTTTTAAGGGATAGCTCACAGTTGATTTTTTCTTTTTTTTTTAACTTACAAGTATTTTGATTCTAAAAAAAATTTAGATAAAAAACACTATTAGTGATTAATATAATATATGTTAAAGTAAGTGTCAAATAAATTTGTAGGAGCTATCTATTTATTTACTTTTGCAAGGAGCTATCTATTTATTTTGATATAATAATAATTGACATGTATTCATTAAATGAGATGATGACCGGAAAATATATTTAAAGAAAAGAAAAGAAAAGAAAAGAAAAAGGCTAACCGTACTCTGCAAAATAACTTGTTTCATTTCTTTTGTGAAATTGCAAGTTTGGATTTAAAAGCAATTCAAGTTCGACAATAAATTTTGGTAGCTTTGACGACTCATTTTTACAAATAAAATAAAGTTATAATTTGGACCAAAGTGTCAACCAAAGTACCAAACCCAAGAAAGAAGGAAGGAAAGAAAAGAAAAAAGAGGCATTGATGTTTCTTTCAGACTTGTGTCGCTGGGAATAATTAAAACTTAAAAGCCAGAGAAAATATAAATTATTATAAGAAATGATAATGGAAGTCAATTGTTTAGTTGAGATAGTGATGGGTATTTTGGGAATAAAAGTCGGTGAATTAAGTAATAATTAATGTACCTTTAACCAGTTTACAATTTGTAATTGTACAAACTAGACAAATGCCGTCAAACTGTGAAATTCAATATATCGACCGTAATGAGATTTCGGCAAAAATATTGCAATTAGATTTTAGGGGAAAAAGAAAGAGAAGAAAACTTTTGCAATTAATATATTCCCAAAGGTGAAAAACTAGAGTAAACTTCAGTTTAGAGCTTGCAATCCATAGTTAAAACAATGAGGAGATGATAATTTAAACATAACTGAAATTATTCTAAACATCATTACATACGCATTAATATCTATTATTATCTAAATCAAAAGTGTTCTTCTACCTTTTTTCCCACCTAAACATAGACTAATTAGATTTATTTTTTGATGTCATATTTACTATTTTGTTTTCTTTTTTTTTCTAAAACAGGTTTTACTATTTTATTATCGGGTCATTATTTTTATTATGTCTATTATCTATTATTTATATATATCTAAATCAAAATAAGTCTAATCCGGTTTTCCCGCGTAAACTGCTGATGTCACTAATGACGTCGTTTCCTTTTTTGTTATGTTTTTATTTTTTTTCCCATTGCCAACGTGCTTTTATCTTTCTTTTCCTTTATTCTCTCCTCGATCATCTTCAATCTCCGTCTGAGCGTTTATTCAGTCTATATTATATATATATAGTCTAACTCAGTTTTCCTGCCTAAACTACTAATGTCACTAATGACGTCGTTTTTCTTTTTTTGTTTTGTTTTTATTTTTTATTTTTCCCCTTGCCAACGTGCTTTTACCTTTCTTTTCCTTTATTATCTTCCTCGATCATCTTCAATCTCCGTCTGAGCGCTTATTCAGTCTATATTATATATGTGTGTGTGTATATATATATATATCTAAATCAAAAGAAGTCTAACCCGGTTTTCCTGTCTAAACTACTAATGTCACTAATGACGTCATTTCCCTTTTTTATTTTTTTCCCTTGCCAACGAGCTTTTGCCTTTCTCTTTCTTTGTTCTCGTCCTCAATCATCTCCAATCTCCATTTTAGCGTTTGTTCAAGTTATCTTTATACCAAACTCTCCCAATTTAACAAACTATGTTTTATTTCGTCTCCAACATCAAGTCGTCTAAGTACAAATCTGATCAAATAACATTTTGAAGTTTCATTTTCCTTTACTGTCAAGTAGTTAATTACACGTCTTCATTTTCCTTTCACCTTTGAATTGTTGATTTACATCTACTCTATTGATATTTTTTTAATATTTTTTTTGAGTTTGGTAAATCAAAAAATGTTTAGAACTTATAAATAAGTGGCATAAAATGATGAAATTTCATATGCTCCTTTTTTTATTTGGGGAATATGTATGATGAATTCTATAAATCTACAGAAATTTAAAGATTATATGTGCCTTATATGCTTCAACTATAGATCTGTTACTCTCTATCAACTTCATGCTCTACCTTATATATGTGAATGCGTATGTTATAATTGAAAATTTTGGTAAGAATTTGGGGTTAATGCGAGGCTATGAATGTAATAAGATTTTAGACATTGAAGAATCAATTATAACTTGATACGGGGGGAAACCTTTTTCCTTTACTTTATAAATTTTGATAGTTTACAAATCCTAAATTTCACCCCCACAATAATTTTTGGTTTCACTTTCAACATCGAGTTTTGTTTTCTATTCTTTCTTTTTGTCTCTCTTCCCTTTTTTTTACTTCTCTATTTTAGGTTAAATCATTGGCTACCTAACTAGAGAATGTAACAATTGAGTGTAAATGACACTAATAGAAGAAAATGTAGTTGGGATAATTTCAAATTACATATATTGGTGTTGCCTGCTTTCATTTCACTTTTAAATTATTTATTAGGAGACTGATGAAGTTCAACGTTTAAAATCTAAGAAGTATATTGGATTGATACTACTATTGATGTTATTTCCTCCACTGGTACACGCCTTATGTTTTTACACAATCAACTATTGCACATTTATTAAAAAACTTTCACATAGCTAAATTTCAAACGTTTTTTTACCCGTAAATCGCACCAATGTTATACTAGTATTATCTAAATCAAAGGTAGTCTTCTACCATTTTCCCGCCTAAATATGGACCAATTAAATTTATTTACTGATGTCATATTTACTATTTGTTTTCTTTTTTTCTAAAATAGGTTTTGCTATTTTATTATCGGGTCATTATTTCTATTATATGTTATCTAAATCAAATGTAGTTTTCTACCATTTTTTCTACCTAAACATGGACCAATTAGATTTCTTGTCTGATGTTATATTTAATATTTGTCTTCTTTCTTTTTTTCCTTAAAACTATTTTTGTTGTTTTATTATCGGGGTCATTATTTCCGGGCAGCTGACCTGAATTCCTTATTCCTTTAGGAGTTCATATTTACATTTGCAAATCGAAGCCCCATATTATTTCTAATCATTGTTTACCGTTTATAATCTTTTGGTATCTTATGTGTTCTCTTTCTTCTAAAAATCTTTCGTGTTTGCCAAAATCTATGGATCCGTTTAAAACTTTGTGATTAGTTGGATTATTGGGGGGGGGAGGGGTTTAAGAAATCTAACATTTTTTGATTGATTTATTTATTTATATTCTTTAAATCAAGAAGTATTAAGAGAAGTGTGTAGCCCAGTAAGGTTTTCGTAATGCGGTAAAACACCTCTCATAGTAAGGTAGTGAGGAAATTGTATTCATTTAAGTTGCATATATTTAATAATAATAATTCAATTATTATTTTGTTAATAATAATTCAATTATTATTTGTCTATATTTTTTTTGTGTTTTACCATTTTATGAAACCTTTATCCAGTTTAGTATTTTTTTATTTCTTAATGATATATAGGATTAATTTATTTATTACAAATAAATTCCGACTATGATATTTCCTTAATTTATGCAAAACCTATTTTCTACATATAAGTTATAAACTCTTATTTTCATCAACTCTCTTAAATATCTAATTTTCAGTTTCTATTTCTTATGTTATTATTTAAAAAAATTCTATAACTGTCTATATCAATTTAATTACTTGCTTACTCTTATTTTTATAATAAAATACTTCAATCTATTTAATTTCTATGTCGATTGTTTTTTTTTTTTGAATTCTATACGGGTATTGAAATTATAGATGTTTCCTTTCAATATTATATATTTACAAATTAATTTTTATTTAATTGCAGTAGAAGTCAGCAAACATTATATACTGATTAACCTAATACTAGCTCATAAGGTGATAGAATTCAAGCAATTGCAAATAGTCGGTTTATTAGAAAGTTCGATCAGCTAATCACTTAAGGAAATATTTATATGATCAATCACCTTCCTGTTAAGGATAATAATGGAAATTGTCCGATTACGGGGAATCCTTTCAAGCTTTTCTGAAAGAATAGTGATATGATCATACATTGTACACATAGTGAATATATTATGTTCTTATCAATAACTATAATAATGATACGATTGTTTTAATTTTTCAGCGTTTATGTTTATCAAATTTTAATGGAGATTTTATTATTTTGCATCTAATCAAAATACTTTTGAATAGTTAAATTTGAATTGTTTGTTCTACCCGTGCAACGCACTGGTGTTATACTAGTCATTCTATATACAAGAACATTTTCGATTTAGTGCAATATGTTTTGCATTATAATGATAATAAGACAAGAAACTAGTATAATCCAAAAAACCACGTCTTCTTAGAGCATGGGTTGCAGCTTGGTGTTTAATAAGTGATGCTATTTATTTAGACGGGAGACTCATCTTCAGTCTAGTTGAAATCACTACATTGGAGGAAGAATAGATATGCATAAATATATGAAGATCTTCATTTATTTAATTACCAATAAGAAAATAATAACTAAACTGAAAAACCGGTCTCCAAACTAAATTAACAGTATTATTTGTGTTTAATGGGGTTCCGGTGGGCAGTGGTAGTTACGTTGGAGACTTGGGCTTCAAGAAATTGGGCTAATTGATATTCGCCGGATATTGGGCCGTTAATATCGTGTTAGGCTATTATGGCCATTGGCCATGCTGCCAAATAATAATAACAATAGTGTGATGTTATTATTATATGAACAAGATGATTGCTTTTGTATTATTATTATTATTAATTATTAATTAATTAACAATAGTTGAACAGTGGAAATAGATTTGAAAATCTATAAAATTTCTCTATTAAACGTAAAATAGTTTCTCCATCTTTTTGAAGTATATGTATTTCTTTTATTATTATTATATTAATTAATATACTTTTTTTTGTTCAAAAACAGGTCGAGGCTTTACTTTTTATTATATTATATATGGTTATGGTTATAGGAGAGCTCATGCAGAATTTAATGTAGAGATTGGCAAGCTTCAAATTGATGGTTTATAATATTTAAATTTTCATCCATGCCTATAGGTACACCTCCTTCACATCACTTAGGTAAATTGTTTCAATTGGGAATCATTTTTCCTCTAGACATGGGATGAAGACACAACAACTCAAAAGGTGGAAAAGGTGTCCGAATCTTCTCAACCTTAAATTTTCTTTTCTCTTTTTTGTTTTGTTTTGTTTTTTTTTTTTGTCTAATCCAAACAATATTTCCATGAGCGGAAGAAAACTTATGAGCAATTAGTTTAAACAACAAGCATTTGAATACTAAATTGTGTAAAAAGAACGAGTATATTATATGTAATGCATTTGTGAATTGAATTGTTTGCTAATAAAATTCTTGAGACTCAAATTATTTATAACGTTTAAACGCCCGAATATTTTCAAGAAAATTATTAAATACAGGAAGTGATTTGAGGTTTAGACATTTGAGAAGGGACATATGACTGTGTAACATGTGGCTAAGCTCAAGCTGTGTAAAAAATGGAAACTAGTGAATCAAAAAATGTAGGGGACCAACATGAAGAGTTACACGGGCACTGTACTCCAAAAGAAAGAGAAGAATAATAATACATGCGGCGGACGGCCAACCTGCCCAACGGACCACACAAATAAACCCAAATATGGTGGCGTCACGTACGACGACCACCTGCCCAAATCTTTCAAATTTGACGATACGGCCATAGCTGCCAAACAATGTCACCATTTCGTACAAAGTCACGTTCTGCTTCAATTTAAAGAAGAAATAATTTTGTATAAGTTAGGAATATGTTTATTGGCAACTCAATAATAATTAAACTAATTTTCCATAAGAATAAGTTAAGTGGCATGAACCTGAAGCAAAAACTGGACCCGGCACGAGTGACTGGCGGCTCAAGTCGATAACCACATCACTCCTCCATGTAATGTAATATTTCAACTCATTGCTTTTACTCTAGCCACAAACATAAAATACGTGTCTTCCCCTTTAAACTATCCTTTTCCTTCATTTGGATACCATTCATTTCGTATTTTAAAAAAAATTTAAAATATATATATATATATATCTAAAAAAAAAATGATGTTACATTTTTATAATGATGATTGACATAAAATTTAGTTCACACAATGCGTGTGTGACATGATACTTTATAATTCACACATTATATCACAGTATATTTTCTTGTACACCCCTTTAACGAAAAAAAAAGAGATTAATTTAAATAGAAGTTAAAAATAATTGTGTTTCACTGGTTATGATGTTTGAATTCTGGGCCAGAAGTCTCGAGATCTAATTACATCTACACCTCTCAAAATTTCCTTCCCCTCTCTTATATCCCGGGGTAGAAAAATATAAAGACAATTATGGTTGTTTGATTCTCTTTATAATTTTAACTTATAATTTTACCTACCATGATTTGACTATTGATTTGATAACTACTCAATAATTACCATACATTTTAAATTTCAATTAAATCTCCACAATTTATTTCTACAAATTATAATTTTTCATTATAAGTTGAAATTATGAAGAGGATTAAACAACCCCTAAAATTGGTTTTCAGGAAAAAGAAAAGAAAAATGAAAAATACAACAACATATGTACTCTGGATACATTTTGTTGAGTTTCATCTTCAGCCGGGAATCTAGTAGCATTTTCCACATGAATATAAAAGAAACAATTATTCTTTATGCCTTTCTTCCCACAATTAATAAAAATGAGAAACAAACGCCAGAAAAATTCCAGAAAGGAAAGGAAAGGAAAGGAAAGGAACGGCCTTGAATATTGCAAATAACGCCTGGTAGGAAAATGAAGACTCGGAATTTATAGCATATGATATAAGCAAGGAGGAGCAGAATTCAGAAGAGAATTTACGGGATGGATGCAATTCTCTGTGATGAGTTGCTTCAAGAAATCTTCCACCGCCTTCCACCGACGTGTTCCACCACCATCACCCTTGTTTGCAAGCGGTGGCTCCGCCTCCACCGCTCGTCTACTACCTCCATTACTCTCTACTTCAACCCCTCTTCTTATAGTCCCACCACAATTAATTCCCTGTCTTCCTTTCTCTGCCAACACCCCTATCTTTCTTCGCTCTCTCTCACAACTCCCACCGATTGCACTAACTCTACCGCCGATCGTGTCCTCCTGTGTACAGCCTCTTCTTGCCCCAATCTCCGACACCTTCGTTTCCTCAGCAATCCGGTATCTACCTTTTCTCTCTCCACTGAGTTCGCTCTCTTCAATTCTTGTAATAATCTCTCTTCTCTCACCATCACTGTTTCTAGGCCCCTCTGTTTTCGCTGGCTTACATTTTTTAACTCTCTCAAACACCTTTCCCTCTTTTTTACCGACCCTACAACTCAATTCAATCCATTTGAAGTCAATCAAACGAATGGGAATTTTGATTCTGAACTGGGTTTAGAGAGTCTCTCTTTATCTGGAACTCGACCAGGGGACTATGGGCTTAATTTTCTTTGGAGAAACTGTAAGAAAATCAGGAAACTTCAGCTAAAGAGCTGTGAGAGTCTGGGAGATTATGCTTCTTTTTCGGTTTTTGTTATGCACTCAAAGGGTCTTCGAGAAGTGGAATTAAGGACTTGCAGGAGTATAGTTGATGGGGTTCTGTTGAGGTTGGCTGAGAGTTGCCTTTCTTTGGATTTTCTATTAGTTTACGACGGTGGTAGCAGAGAAGGTCTGCATCAATTCATAAGTCAAAGCAAATGCAATTTGCAAAAACTCGATTTCAGGTTGCCTCTTGATCTTCACAACAGTCATTTGATTGCCATAACTGAGAATTTGAATTTCAGGAGTCTGCTGAGTTTAAGGTTGCAAAGTTGCTGTCTCGTTACTGGTGAGGGATTAAAGGTTCTTGGAAGGGTTATGGGCAATGGACTTGAGGAACTTGCATTGATTAATTGTGACGTAGTTGAGAGAGAATCCGGTCTCTTGACCAGTTTAGGACAGAATTTGAAGAGGCTGCGGAAACTGGATTTGTCTAATAATGAATTGTTGCTGGACAGGGAGTTCATATCAATGCTTGTTTCATGTAATTGCTTGAATGAATTGAAAATAAGGGGTTGTAATAGGTTGACTAAGTTATCTGTGGCGTCGATGCTTAGGAGCTGTAAGTTGTTGCAGAGTGTAGACATGATGTATTGCTGTGGCATTGAGGTGGAGGCAGTCGAATTATTTGTTCTGAATTCTCCACAGTTAAGGAAAGTGCAAGTCGAGCAAAACAAAATTTCCGACACTGGAAGAGCACGGTTGTCCAATAAATCCATCGAGGTTGGAGCTTGACTGCCATGCAATTTGTTGCTATGAAAGCTTGCATGGCCGAATTATCATTGGTACTATTCCCCCTGGCTTTAATGTATATGTTGTGGTAACTGATACTAGGGTTAGTCTTGTTGCTGAACATAAATAAAATGTACAATGTTGATGCATTTGATTTCTATGCAACAACCGTAATTGGACTAAAAAGTTTCTGTTTCAGCTTTTAATTTATCCATATGTTTTTAAAATCCTTGATGTGGTCTCTTATTTGTCGCTTTATAGGTTTCTCATAGATACTGGAAACCATTCATCTTGATATTGTCGTATACAATGTGTGCATTTTCTCATATGCTCCTCTTAGTGGCACTTTGGTGTTGTAAAGAGAAAGATTGCCTTTTTTTTTTTTAAGTGTAGAAATTGTATGCTTTATCCTTGGTCACTGATAATTGGCTTCGTCTATGTGTAATAAATTTCATTTGGCATGCAACTAAAATTGAAGCTTTATAAGGCTGGGGATTTTGGAAGTGATTGATTAGTACTTAGCTGTAATCTTGTACGTTATTGAGTTCATCTTTAGAGATTGACCTCTCACCTAGGAAGCACGGGAAATGCTGGATCACGAATGCTGCGTGCAACTTTAAGAACTGTAATTGCGTGAATACTTTTATTTTATCTAGGAAAAACACCCAGTAGCATTTGTCTTTTGTATTTAGTTAAAGAAGCACCAAATAAAACCTAGCCGAAGTTCACAATTCTTTCCACATTTAATTACATGTTTGCCGGATGTACTACCAGACTAGAGTTTTTATTGGGTTCTAGAATGAGTCCAGAGATTGCTGTTTGATTTGGTGGCATTCTTCTTACACTCCAAAAGTCCTTTGCTCATCTTTGGAAGATGGTTGTGGAAGTAGCCATTACCTCCTAAATTGAAACCACAGGTCCTGCAGATTAATCTAACATCTTTTTTTACAATTAATTATTATGATCCTTTATTCCCTTTACTCGTAAATATCAGCGCTGGTCAACAGATTCTCGTTAGGGTAATCATGGATGGAAACACCAAGATTTCCATTGTAGTTAATCATTTATGGATTCTTTGGCATTTTTCTTGATGAAACACATCACTTTATGGTCTCTACTTGTATCAGATCTCACATGCATGCCAATGTGCCATAGGTGGGGTGGTTCTGATATTATTGGTTCCTAGCCAGAATAAAACATGTCTGAGTGGTAACATTTTTCTAAAGAAATGCATTGATATATATTGTTTGTTGTCCATTCTCATGCCTGGTTCTGTGTATGTGTTTGTGTGGCCTTTTCTTTCTTTTCTCGTTTTAGTTTATTGAAAATTCTTCCTCAGTTCATAGTATGCGGGATTCTCTTTGAGTTATTATTATATCCGGACACTCCCATTTAAGAGCTAAATCTGAAAGGAGTTGGTGTATATAATTTCGCTACTAACAGATTCAGCTATAAACAGTAAGTTAGGAAGTAGGCGTTACCTTCTAACTTGGAAGCAGAGAATATGTAGAATCTAACATCTGATTCTTTCTGTACAGTTTGCAATTATCCTTTGTTTCCTTTACTCATAAATTCGGTGCCTGCTAACATGTTCTTGTTAATTGGTCTTGATAATGTGGGAATTCTCCGAAATTTTCTTGATGAAAATAATCTCTACTTGCCCAAGTGCTCGCGTAGCACTGCTGGATGTACTGTGATATTCTTGTTACCTAGCTGTGAAACAAGGATGCTAGACAGGACATAAACAGTAAAAATTTTTCTAACGAATTCGTGATTAAAATTTTTCTAACGAATTTGTGATTTCTTCTTCTCTTCCATTCTCATGCCTGGATCTCTGTTTTTTTCCTTCTAGTTTATTATTCTTCCTGAATTCATAGTATGCAGAACTCTCGGTAACAACTAACAAGTGTAGGATAAGAGATCTTGCGCAGCGTGAGATTTACTCGGGCAGCCTAAAGGGGGGAGTCCCCCCCCCCTTCTTAATTTTATATTTTACCAAAAATAGGCCCACCAAGTTTCTCTTGGCAATTAGATGCTTAGCGGTGTAAATGGATGACTTCCGTTAGTAGAGACGTACAAATGAGGATTTGTTTAAAGGTTGAGGACCCTTAGAAAAAGAAATAAAAGTTGGAGATATGATCTGTTAATTTTTGAAAGATTTGAGACGTTAAGTGTAAACTACTCAATAAAGACATATCGCACGTGATAGTGTAACTATAGAAGAGGTCAAGTCATGCGCCGCCTAAGTTCCCCCGCCCCTGGGCCTGGAGAAACAAAACAAAAAGGGGTAAATTCTGTCAGTAGGCAGGACAGCCTAGTGGCATGAAATTGCCGTTAGGACCAAAAGAAGAAGGCAGCAACCTGAAAATTGGCTTGAAAAACGATTTTCATATAGTATAGTATATATCGTTATTAAATGAAATATAAATAAATAAATACAAGTAATTCATTTAAGTATTATTATTATATCATTTATTTAGAGTCTGTTTGGCATTAATTATAAACTAAATAGTTTATAATACATTTTGAATTTCAAATTCTTGAGACACTTGTCAATTTCTTTCATTGACACCTCACCTCAAAAACACATCAAATAACTTTTTAAAATTTAACCAATTAAATTAAGTCACATGTCTTTAAAATTTAAATTTCAAAATGTGTTATAAACCATTTGGTTAATAATCAATGCCAAACGGACTCTTAATCTCACTTAAAATGATATACATGTCGAAAAAACTAAAATTCAAAAAAGGGAGGGAAAGCAAAAAGTTAGAAGGAATTTAACGTTGTTATCCTCAAATAATGGAATCTTTATACTTCATAGGATTCCTATTTTAATGCCATTAAATTGTGGATCTGAATTCGTACTTACTTTCACCCTCTTCCATGCATTGGATTCCTATCATTCACCCTTTCATTTATTCCAACCCAATTATTCTTATGTAAAATTGTTTTTATCTTTGGTTTTCCTTCAAATATTCAGCTTACAAAGAGCTTTTTTTTTCCTTAATCAACTTGTTTAGGAAAAGGTCACCAAATTAGCTCTTTATGATTCTATCTAGTCTTTCTAATTGTCCCCACACGGCAACCAATTAAGAACTTCAGTCTTCAAAGACTACTTTGTTGAATCAATTAGAAATAGTAATTTATCACCTACCAAAATATGGAGACTTTTGGTTTCTTTTGTAAGTTTTTTTGTCAACTTCTTTAGTGTGCACGCTTCAATTTATTAACTATCGACTAGATATTTTGACATGACCACACTTGATTACAGTACTTTTTAAGTTCAATTTAGCAATCAAATACACGTTAAGAGATCAAACATTTCACCACATAGAGATGAGGATAACAATGAGTTTGAAGGAAAAACAAAACAAAATAAGCTTATCCTTACTCTGTGGGGTAGGTGGGGTGCTGCTTCCTACAAGGAAACCATGTTGAAAAAGATTTCAAACTTATCCTTAAGAGATGAAAATATAGTAAGTAACATGCATTGTATGTATTTAATAAATTAAAGATATTGAATTAAGAAGGGATTTGTAAGAATCAAAAATTACAAAGAATCTGACACACTTTTAATTTTGTAAGAGTTATATATGGCTTTGTTGATGAATGCTAATCCCTATAAAACTTTATGCTAAAGAAGCCATTGCATTAGGTAAACTTCCCCTTGTCACCTTTTTTTTTAAGCATATCACTTCGATTACATGCCCAAATCTTCCACTGTTACTTTACCATAATATAACCAAACTTAGGGCTTGTTTGAAGCTCTTTAAATTTTTAATTTATAAAATAAATTTATAAAGAGTTGAAATAAGTTGTGGAGATTTAATTGAAGTTTGAAATGTATGGTGATTGTTGAGTAGTTGTCAAATCAACAGTCAAACCATAGTAGGTGAATTTATAAAGAAAAAATTTAAAGATGATCAAACAAGGCCTTATAATGTATTTTTACTATTAATGGTACAAACAACCGACTAGTAGTAAATTAATTAATCAATATTAAAATGCCGCTTAACAAACTTTCGCTTGTTTTGTTTTGGTATCAAACATTTCTTTTCTTCAAAGTAATTTCGATGTTAACTTGCATTCTGTGAAAAGTTACTTCTCTTCACGTTTTTCTGCATCTCGTGCAGCCAAATAAGGGCATTTTTCTCTCTTTTTTTCGAAAAATTTACATTTTTTTTAACACAAGAGAATAAAAATTTACTTTATTTTAAGTTAAACCCTAGTTATTTTGAGCAACAAAAGTGCGTGCTTCAACACAAATGGAAAGCTTAACGGGCACTAGAAAGCATGGAAGAAAAACTGAACTTTGATTTAAGCAAATGAAGCTCTGCTAGTACACGTAAACTAGTTGATTCATTGATACTGCTACTATTTAAGTTTACAAGCTTACCCTCTATATAGCCGATAAAGGGAATTTGCAATCCGGGGGAGACGACAAGACGAAGAGTCATGAAATCTTCAGCATCCTCAGAAGATGTCATCTTTAATTGTTATCTTTTATTCTCTCTGGAGAAATTTCGCTATGCGGCTGACTGCTGAACTTCTACCCTCTTATCAGTATCAGAAGCAGCCCAAACTACTCTAAGCACTAGCAATAAGAGAACGGCAATTTCTTAGAAATAACCAACAAAAGCAAATAAATAAATATGTTTAGGCCCTCTAAGCTTGGCGAATAAACACTGATTCCAACTCCGGCGGATTGAAGAATTCTCGACCACTATTAAAATGACATGTGGAGGTCGGTCGGCGCTTCTTGGGTGCTGGCGGGCAAGGTAATTTCTCCGGTATTCTGGATTCTCGGGCCGTCGGAGTAGTAGAACGTTCCGTTTCATCTTCAGTTTCTTGTTCAGGAGGTTTTGTGGATATTGACTGTAACGGAGCCCGGATTACAATTCCCGCTATTACCCATTTCTTTCCTTCTGTTTCTTTACCCCCGAGAACCATGGTTAGTAACAGAAGAAGCAGCTAACAGCAAATCCTTGTAAATGTAAACGCAGAAAATGAGGGAAAAGTAGATTTTTTTTGGAGCAGAATTAGAGAACAGAGCAAAAGGGGAAGGAAAGAAGAAATGGAAAGCGGCAAAATGAGAGAGAGAATTTTGTGTTGAAAGGAGGGAGAGATTGACCCAATTGCAAACGTCAATCGCGTTAATAAAATGTGGAAATTGTAAAAACTGATTTCTGGAGAGGAATAAAGCTGCCCGTCAAATTCGGGCAGCTGAAATTTTTGGGATTTTGGCGCCAATTTTCGTCGTTTGAGTATTTGGAGCTGCCTGCCTGCTCTTCTGTATCATTTCCAAATACGGCAATCACTAATTACTACACTACAGGGTACAGACTACAGCCTCTTGGCTACAAGGTCAAATTAGGATAGAGGTCCTCAACTTATGCAAAATCAAGCAGTTGAGTTTATTTATTTATTTATTTATCCTAGTGGAGTGGAGCATATTGGTTCCTAAGAATGACAAGTAATTTTGCCACAACTTGCTACTGTTTCCCTAAAGGCTAAAACAACTAAAAGGCCAAAAAATTAAATGAATGAGAGTCAGATCCTCTACGCTTTCAGTTCGTGAATTAAGCAATTGAATCATGAAATTGAATGTTCAAAACTTGTCTTCCCCTTTTCTCTGGCTTTCTCCTTGCTTATTTACCTTTTCTTAACTCTTAAGTTGTTTGCTTATTAGAGATTGATTCAGCCTCAGATATTATGCTACGCAACTATAACACTATAAACTTTTGTGGTTCGGTTATCAATATAATTTTAGCCACATTAAAGAAACAAGAATTGCATTACTAATGAGTGTTTGTGTGTGATTTACTTTGCGTAAATCAATCATTTTCTTTATCTTTGTCGCATTTTAGGTCCCTAGCTTCCAATGCAGAGATTTTCCCCCTCCCGGAATCTACATTTCACTGCAAAATAATCATTGTTGCCCATATCTTTTAAAACCGACTAACGGATAAGCTTGTACCCTTCAACATGAACAACCACCACGATGTGCCAACCAAAGAGGTTGAAAGGAGGACCCAGAAACACAGAATACAAATATCACCATGAACAACCACCACGAGGTCCACGATGTGCTAACCACCATGACCAACCACCACAAGGCACAAAGGAGGCTGGAAGGAGGACCCAAAACTCAGAGAATACAAGTCATAGGAAGGAACGATTCGCACAAATTAAACCACAAGAGAAATGTATATTATACACAATATTATTCTTTGTGAAGTCAGTGTGCAATGTACGATGATGACAAATCAGAACAGGAACGAAATGGTGCCTGACCTCATGGTGGGTCCTTTTCGGCGGCTGCAATGCTCACATCACCCAATTAGAGAAAATCAAACCAAGGTGGACGTGACAAAGCACCTAGTGAGATTTCTAGCCTCCAATTATTGGACCATTTTCCTTAAAATATTTCATTTTGGCTCCTCTTTCAATTGGGCTTTCCAAGTCTGCATTTCTCATCTCTATCAAATAATTAACATTTGAAAATGACTTAATTACGCAAATGGCCCCTAACCTTTGCCTTCACTTTGTAAATGGCCCCTTACTTTTCATTTTTGCATTCCTTTGGAGTTGCCGTCCAATTCCATCCAAATTCGCTATTAAAGTAATGCGTTGCTCACAATCTTCTCACCTCCCAGGGGCATTTATGTCTATTAAATTATTAAAATCTTTCATTGTTTATCATTCCCCATCAAAACGTAAAAGTCTACATTCTTTCATAATAAATGCAGCATAATTTCTATTAGTGTGGAAATCTTAATGAGCTTCAGACACCTTGGATAAATAGAAACCTGGGTAGAAGATTTCTCACTTGTGAAATTCGTCTAGTAAATGTACTGTGTTTAAATAATTCATGTGAGTCGACTTCTCAATAAAAAATACCCAACAGAAAATTTAAAAATATTTCAAATGGTCACAACCTTAACATGCAAAGAATACCCTAAACCAAAAAAAGAATACACAACCTAATTCACATATAAAAAATGTATAAAACTCGTAACACAACAATGGAAACCCAATAAATTTCCAAACTATTCCAAATACTCGTGTAGACTGTAGACCATGCGTCATTTTAACGTAGAATTTGGACGGAATTGAGCGGCAAGGGCATCTTTGAAGGTATAAGCAAACGTTATGGGTGTCCAGTGCAAAATTAGAAGATTGGGACCATTTGGTGAGGGGCTATTTGTGTAATTAAGCCATTTTAAAATAGCAATCAAGAACCTGTCGCACCAATTTTTAGATATTGATATGTGAACCCGTTTAACTGTAAAGTCTATAATATAACTTCACTAAAAAACTCACATTTCAACACATCGGACTATTGATAAGAGAAGTGATTTGAAAATAATATAGTGCTAATATGTCATTAGTTTTGAATAGAAATCGTACAATACAAGAAAAGTAATTTTAAAAACCTAAAGATTCACCTTAACCCAACATCTTTCCCATTTAAGCTAATATAAGATGTGCTCATGCTAGGCTAATAGACGAAGACCCTGGAGTCGATGTCTAGCAATTGACACTTGCGGCTAAGGTGGAATTAAGTGGACTTTTCGTTCATTGAAATTTTAAAATGAGTAAAGCTGTATACTTAAATAATTTCGAATTGGTCCAAACCAAAAGCCCCCCATGCAAAATGAGGACCCTCATGTCGACATTTCTCTCAAAAGGCTGCTGATTTAGGCAATGAAGAGCCAATTCTTATCAACCATCAAACATGATCTGCTTCACATAATTATATTATCAGTAAAACTTGCAATTTTAAAATACATATCATGATGATAATTATTTGTTAATTATTTTTTCTCCATCAAATAATAACAAAATGACTGTTTTCCACGTAACTTCTTCCGCAAAAGAATAATCAACTTGGAATTGTTAATAATCAGGAATTAGAACTCCCACAATTCAAACAAAGGTAAAATTTTAAAATTATAACTCCTAAATTTATAAAGAACGTGCAGTATTATTATTGAGTCGAATATTTGTTTCACGTATGATGTCATTCTATTATTATTATTATTATTATTATTATTATTATTATTAAGAACAAAAATCCACCTAATGCATTATTTTGAAACGCATATACTCAGAAAAAGAAAAATAAAAAAATGGTTCACTAGAGCTTATCTACGTTAGGGGCGGCGGAGGAATACAAGAAAGTTTTGTCTTGGTCGGTTTGATTTAGACTAATGTTTTTGTAATTAAATGATTGTTTCCACCACTCCACCCTACACATATCCAAGAGTTCAGTTAAGTTAATTACGCACACACATAAAATAAACTTTCTTTGAGAAGTTAGTATAAGGTTAAAACATCGATCAATAGATGAAGCAATTTGAGTAATGATGTACATATCAGTATTAGTATTAGTAGATATAGTAGTGGACATGTAATCTTAATGAAAACACTACATAATAATTATCTAATACCAATCACGTGGCCTCGATCTTTTTGGTTCTTTGGACACTATGCATTTCTCCATCAACACCCGCAACTCTAATTTTATCTATACTTTTTGGTCATTAGATGGCTTGCTGGATACCCCAAGAATATCAGCCCAATTTACCTCAAGGTTCGGAGACTACCTTAAAAAGAATTAGCGGAATAGGCTTCTAACCCCACATTGGACTTTGACTTCATTTTATGCTAAGAAAGATCCTGTTCCACGTTATTACCCCCATAAAAAAGTGGTCAAGTATCATAATCATTGTTGGGGAAGAATAAAATATTTGGATTCTTATGAAATTACTGTATTCTCCTACCAATGAAATAATTGATTTAGGACCACTAATATAGTTGAAATTAACTGTTAATTACTTCTCTAATCTCATCCTGAAGTTACTAGCAAATCATGCACGTAGAAACTTCTCAAATTTTAGAAGATCATCCAGAATATGGACTTTATTCTTACAAAATCATGGAGAATACACTAAATTATCAACAACAATGTAAAATTCTAACTAGTACGATACATTTTGCAACTTGAAGCCAAAATGGACACAAAGATGTTAGCAACTTAGGTCGACTATTGACAACCTTTTTTCCAAAAGTAAATAATATGGAAGACTTTATTCTTCTACAATTGGTCTGAACTAATGCCCCACGGTGAAGTTTGCGGTGGCTTCTCAAAAGAAGGAAAAAAAATAAAAAATAAACAATCTGGCATCTTGTTCTTGTTTGCAGCAACATTAAACAGTTAATGGAATAATTGTCCATGTCAGAATTGTAATTTCATTAAGAGCAACTTGAGCATGTGATGTGATAATTCACTAGGGCCATTGTAAATCTCTAGCCAACTCAAAAGCAATGGCAACTATGAAGTGGCATTTTGTCTGTTTTTGCTAACTTTAGCAACGTAGCAATCAAGAGATTAATACATGTATCTAACCTGAAGTTCAAAACTTAAAGACGTTCCTACTTATTTATACCCATGAGGAAAAACTTTCAGGATATTCAGCAATTATGTGGGAATACTTGCCTTGAAAATTCAGACGTGTGAGTAGTTCCAGAAGACATTCCTACATCCTTCAACACTCCATCAGAAATGGCATCAGAAGCGGAGATTCCAGAAACTGTATATGAAAAAGTAAGCCATATCATCTCTTTGATCTTACCTTCTGATCTATAACGTAGAGATATCACTATCTTGTGTATGCAGATGATTGATCAAAATAGCTTTAACCTCATGGCACCTTCTGTTGTATAACATGTCTGGTAGGAAAGATAAATAAAACTGGGGAATATTGAGAGAGAACAAAGAATATGAAATCTTGTTTATTGTATTATCCAGTCTGATGCACCATGTACCAAACATGCACTCGAAGTTTATGATTCAAATGAAAAATATTAACATCTTGCATCCTGGTAAATTTATTTCAAAGCTAATACTTAGGTGGCATAAAGTAAAATCCAATTTGTGGAAACTTAAAACTTCAAATATAAAGCATAAAAGGTGCCTGAGATATAAAGCATGTGCTATATATGCTCATCATATGTGCAATCAAAGTTCTACAATTAGACTATTGAACTGTTCTGGTTCAACCTGAGAAAGTCACAAACTTGCAAACACAGAAGAGTGCACAAGTGTCATCCTTCTGCGAGTAGTAGATGATCTAAATTAGTTTAAATTATTTCGAAAAAGTTGAAGGTAATAACCGATCTTGAAACTGGGAGAGCATTTCTTCAGTTTTCGGATTTTTCAAAACACAAAACAAAAGTCAGCTTTGAGAAAAATCTTATGAATGAAGCAAACATTTTTTTTTTGGGGTGGGGGTGGGGTGGGGGCAAACATTTAGTAAAACCAATGGAAAGAAAATTGAACAACCACAGATAACTAGATTTTTCTTTGGATTCTAATTAGCCTATATTGGATATTAATTTTGTGCATTGATCAAATGATCATATCTGAGAATTGAGAACTTTCAGATTAAGGTGTTAATTTTGAACTGTTTAGGAGGATAGAAGTACGAGGAAACATCTAGTTACTTTATTATATTAACAGATGATGCTATATAGACTGTACCATTTTCCATAAAACAAGAGTTTCTGTGTGTTAAGGAAAAATCCCACATCAAATAAAGATGAAGCAAGCAACAGAGAAGTGCTTGATCGCATGTAGATTATTGTTTCATCTTTATCTAATGAGGGACTTTACAGCACGAAGCTACCAGCTTCCTCATTTTTCCTCACTTCTTTACTTAGTCTCCTTTCCTTCTTGGCATGATAACTAAGCCATTCTACATATTCACAAGTAGTCACCCATAGCACTTTCTCTGGATGCATCATTAGAAACTCAAAATTGCAAGACTGGAGATATAGTGTTAGAAGACTTTCAAAGGGGCCAATTATGAACTAATTAGAGCTACTATTTCTCATTGCACTAGAAGATTCTTTATTTTATCCTCATATCTGAAGCAGTATTTGCATTGAATTTTACACAGATAGAAGCAGAAGACAGAAAGGTGGTAAACAAAACAACCAATGTAGCACTCAATAAAATTTCAAAAGTGGAGTTAAATGATGCTGAGGATACCCCACATGAAATCTTAATAGAAAATGTGAACACTAAAGAAGGCAGTGCTAGATCAGTAGAGGGTGAGAGTTTTTTGAATTTACCCTCGATAGCCAAGGTTTCAGTTGAAGGAAATAACAGTTCACCAGATTCCCATAAAGTAGTTGAAAGAGCAAATCAAAAAAAGAATCCATGCAAGATTCAGTCCCTAGAAGAAGAAAGATTAGACAATAAACCGCCAGAGGGTTTAGCAATCAAAGAGACTTTGTCAGAAGAAATCCAACGGAATGCTGAAGAATTATCAATTGGCTTGGACAAAGTTGAGGATAGAGGTGTAGTTCCAGTGGAATCCACAGTCGATTCAGCAGATGCCACCTCAGCTTTGGAAGCAGAAGATTCAAGCCATACCTCGGATACAAAAGACATGAAAATAGATACTGAAAAGTTGAAGGACACTAAGAATGTAACAGAAAATGAACGTGGTCTTAAGGACCAGAACAATTCAGAATCTTCTTTCCTCAAAGACGCAGAAGACATAGTCATCCAAGAAGGGAACAAGACTGTGACAACATCAGAAGTCTCTGAAATAGTAATGGAAAATATTCAGAACCGAAGCACAGGGGAAGAGGAAAACCAATATATGGGTATGGAAGAAGTTGGAGAACATAGCATTGAGACAGCTGTGGAGAAAACTGAAGAAAAGTCACTGAAACAAGTTGTTGAGTCCCATATAAAACATGAGGAATATTTACACAAAGAAAGTGGGAAAATGTATTTGACGGAAGCTCCAATGCAGGTCACTAATCATGAAGGAATTGGGAGAGGTGACTTGAGCAAGGCTGCAATAGGGGAAGATGAGAGATCTTCAGAAAATTGTGTGCTGTATGAGAAACCAGTAGAATCAATGCATGTAGCTCCTGAGGAGATTAAAGCATCTGTTTCAAGTCAAAATGCAGAAGCAACAAGCACAACTCCGGAACAGAGCCTCTACATAAATCCTCAAGAAATCCACAATGACCAAACAAAAAAGGATATTGACACTGCAGACATGAAGGTGAAAACTCACGAGGAAAGATGAAAGATATCATATTATCAATAAACGAACTTTGTGACCCCTTGCTAACTTTGAAGTACAAAAATAAGAGCTATCTTCTAAAAGAAGATAAAATGAAAATCCATATTTCTTCCTTAAAAGTCACATGAGAGAGTAAATGGTGTTTTCTTTTTGCAGGATGTTCCAACAAGTGATCTAAATGAGGAGGCCGGTAGTTCCATCCCATGCTGTGGTTTTAATGATTTGAATGTCATTCGTCCACCAGAAGAAGAAGAAGAAAGTGACAGTCCCTCAATAAATGCACAAAATAATCTTGTCAACAACAGAAACAGATGCAGTAAAGGAAGGGATCAGATTGCCAATCTAGAAGAACAAAATGATTCTGAGGCATTCCATGAAGTAAAAGAAGAGAGAAAAGAAAAAGAAAGTCAGGTAAATGGTAAAATAAAAACTCCATAAGGTTTTATGGGTATTTCGGCATGTGAATTTCTCTTGCTCTTATGTTGGAAGCGGAGGTTACCTAATGCTTTTGTAATTTTTATAAATTCCAACTTCCTAACAATCAATTTGCACTGTTGCTGATCTTGTAGGTAAGTGATGACCAGAACATGACCAGTGAGCCTGATGATATTGAACCACAGGTGATGAAATCGGAATATGATAAGACTGTTCAGTCAGAAGCTACAGCTGATGAAATGGTTAAGATATGCCAAGAGGTAGATAGATAAAGCCAATGCTGCTGAAAAGTCAAATATTAATTTAGCTTTTCTCAAGGAAGTAATACACTTGTATATGAGTGCAAGCTTTAATACTTTTTCTGCACTTCAATTAAAAACTTCTGTTTAAACAGAAAACAGAGCTTGAGGTTACTCATTCCAATGAGAAGATGACAAAGATTATCCTATCAGATGAGAACATGAATCAACATGTTTCTGTAGCATCAGTTCTGGAAAACAAGGTTGCAGAAAGCTTTGAAGGAGCTGAGATCATAACTGATATCCCCAGTCAAAAGGTTAGCTAACATACTAGGTTTTCGACTTTTATGATAATCAAGTTTGGGTTTCAAGCTCTGAAAGTAAAAAACATTACTTGGCAACTTTTATGATGCATAAATCATTTCTCGTATAGGTGGAGGACAGCTATCAAGAGAAAGACGGATGCAAGGATAACCCAGTACTGATCATCAAGACAAATTCTGGTGTGAAGGACTTCATGGTTTTATCAGCTGAAAAAACGGAAACTGGGGTTTCATCTGAAGTGGAAAATGAATTAAAGGAACCTGATACAAAGGTGAGTCCAAAAGACAACTAGAATGCCTGTTTTTTAGGCATCCATTACTTGCTGAACTAAATGCATAGAAGTATATTCCAAGCCGTTCAACTGCATTAACATTGACATTCATAAACACCTTTCCTCGAAATAAATATGAATAAGCCTTCTAATGACTGCTGTCATAACTACCATGAGAGATGTTTAAAATCATTTGAAAGCTGACCCCGTCAGGGATATTCAACACGAAATCTGCATGTGCACTAGCAACAACCACATAGCTAAACAGAATGTTAGAGTGTTGATGAATTGCAGTGAATATAAAAACAAAAATGGGCCAGTTGTTCTTAGAGAAGATGCCAATATTTAGTTTTCAAAGCTCTACTTTCACCAAAATTTCTCATCAGTCAAGTTAATACAAGCATAGATTTGGCAAAACATGCTTAAAGGAAAATGACAATGAAAATACAGATTGCGTATGGCACACTCCTTGTGACAAGCATGTTTGAGACCATTGTATCAAAGGCTATTAAATTGGAAGTGTTTAAAGCAAAAGAACAAAACAATAGTTGTTGCTTCATTCGACTTATAAACTTGATTAAAACAAATGCAGAATTAAAATGTCTATCCATTGAATTTGTATTAATGAATGGATACTTTTCTTCAAAAAGATACTTGAGAGAAAGCTTCAAAGCCAGGACATTTCAAAATTGAGGCAAAGCTCGGCTCGGCTCGGAAAAAGCTCGAGCTAAAGCTTCAGCCGGGCCTAAGTTTGGTTAGGCGAGCTGAGACGGGCTCGGCTCGGGCTTTTTTTGGCTCGAGAAAAAAAAGCTTGAACCGAGACCGAGCCGAGATTTTAGGCTCGTGGGCCGGCTTGGCTCGGCTAGTTTACTTCCCTAGCTCCCAGGAAGATGAGGAGAACTTGAAATCAATTGTCACACAAAAATATCCGGCATGTGATGCTTTTTTCATCTGCTTGTTTACTTTTGCCTTGAAAAATATACAGGGAACCAAAGGATATATGGCCACAGGTGACAAAGCAGAACTTGGCGCACAGGAAGTACACAATATAGTACTTCCAGCTTCAGCAACTGGAGAAAATAAATCAGATCAGGTCTTGAAACAAGATGAAAGAAATGTCATTGTATATGAACAAGAGGTCAGAAGCAATACAAGTGGTTATTGGTTTAAAATTTTAAATTGATCTCCAAGTTCTAGTTGTCAACTGCGTTTTTCACGTTTGACAGAAAGAAGGCACAGGAGAGAATTTTGACGGCACATATATCTCAGAGGACAGTCAAGTCAAAACACTGGAGTGTGAGAAAAGTAACATTTGGAGTTCAATTCAATCAGAGAAAGCAGAGATATCTGAGGGAAGTATAGAAGACATTGTAGATGCAACTGAATTCCCAGATACAGTAGGAAAAGAAAATCCCAACGTAAAAGAAGTTGAACTACAGGACAAGTTACAGACTGAAGAAAATGATACGGCTTCTGATAACACAGGAGAGGCAACCATCGGACCAAATAAAAAAGAGGCGGAAAGCATAGACATCAAATCTGAGCATGAGAGCATCTCTGACTTGGGCGAAAAAAGAGATGCGGATGTTCTTATGACCGGGGAAAATAAAGCTAATGAAGCTATCATTGAAGAAATAACAAAGTATGAAGTGCAGGATGAAACTCAGGATGCATTATCCAGCGATGAAATTATGAGAAGTACTGAGGGCTCAATTATTGTCCAAGAATCTTTATCAACTGTGGAGACCACTATAGACATAGACATGGAAAAGGATGTTCTTGGACAAGAAGACACTGCAAGAAGTTCTGATGATAGTGCAAAGGGAGATCTTGAAACTCATAAACCACCGGTGGATTCAAAGACGAAATATGAAAACAGAATGGAGGTATTATACATCAACAGCACAAACAGCCAGCCAGAGAAGGTAAGAAGAGCATAATCTTCTGGATTTCATCTATATTTTTTTGGAGATAGAAATACATAAATTAGGAAAATAGATTAGCCACTGCAGCAAGCAGATAATAGAAATGAGTCCATATATAAGGCAATTTAAAATCCTATAAAGTTAACACATAATTACTAACAAAGTTCAATGGTTGAAATTTGTTTAATTTGATGAACTGGAAGGGGTATAATGAGATCATAATATACAGAATCTTGATGCTAATTTTCAGTCCTGAGTGAAAGAATATTTACCAACTACATGGACTCCAGCATAAAGCATATTAACTTTTCTGACTCCTTCATAATAAGTTCAGTTTGCTTATGAGTTATGATTACATAAGAACAAACTAACACCTATTCTCACTAGATCTAGGGTTATGTCAAATCCTTTTGATTCCACGATATCCGTGATAGATATAGTGGAAGATCAAAACTAACTAGATTTTTGACAACCCAAACATGCCAAACTAGTTTTGGTCTATCCCACTTTCTTCAAACAATCTAGAAAGATCACCATGTAACTGTCTATAGTTACATGTAGTAAAAGCATCTTCAAGAGAAATTCAATGACAGTCAGTTATATTTGAAAAATTATATTGTTTCATTGACTAAATGTAATCCAAGCGGCTTACAGATGCAATTGATAGAAGCAAACTGACACTAAAAGTTATTGTTTTTCTATTCTAAAGCCACAAAAACCAATGACATCAACTTTTTATCCGCGTGATGTAGGATCTAAAATCATTTGGACTTTGCCAAGAAAATCCTTCTATCTCGGAAACAGTGGTTGAGCAAGGTTGTGACAGAGACAACCCTGAAAATACTATCATTATAGCAATAGATGTTGACGTGAAGACTACCGAAGAAAGGAATGAATCCACTGCAGAAATACTAATCTCCAAACACACTCTCGGTGATAAAGAGGATAAAAATGGTGCAGGTGAAAATACAGCAGATGGAAAGCAGCAAATTGACTTGCTACAGGTAGGATATCTTGAAATATTACATAGTTGTTTTAACATCTCCCACTTTCAACATTTCGAAAACCGATCAAATTTAGGTGCTTCCCGGAGTTGAGAAAGCTCAAAAAAGTGAAAATGTCAATGGCCAAGAAGGAAAAGTCATTGAGCAAGACTCTGAAAGCAGTGAAAGAGATGAAAGCTGTGAAACAAAGTCCCAGTTGGGAGCTGATGATCCAATAGACGGAGAAGCAAACTATAACGCGATAATGACAGAAGTCAGTTTCCCTGAAAAGGTTGTCAACATACAACCCTGGCTTTCAATATCATAA
This sequence comes from Nyctanthes arbor-tristis, assembly GCA_963692815.1. Lineage (NCBI taxonomy): Eukaryota > Viridiplantae > Streptophyta > Magnoliopsida > Lamiales > Oleaceae > Nyctanthes > Nyctanthes arbor-tristis. The sequence goes on along the minus strand of CAVNYN010288451.1, from coordinate 73,362 downwards.
CAACAGTTCTTTTTTAGTGACTCGTGATGAGGAGAAAGAAATAAAACATTCTCATCCAATAAATGTTATCAGATTCTACAGGTCCAGCAAGAGGATGAGGATACTGGCACCAGAGGGAAAGTTGAGGAACAATTTAAGGAAGGTCTTAAGGATCTCCAAATGATAGCTGCGGTCCATGAGGTGAGTAAAAAGTTGATCTTAACTAGACATTATATATATTTCAGATAGCCAGATGCAATTTATATGCTTTTCTTTATAATACAAATTCTCATTCAAACAGGAAAGTAGCCTATTTCCGAGATCCTTAGAAAATATAGATGAAACAAGTTCAGACAAGAGAAAAGAAAAAATGACTCAAGACATCGTTGAAGATCTTAAGAGAGAGGAGGAAGAATCATCGGTCTCAAAAGTGTCAGACGATGAGAAACTTGCAGATATCTCTAGCTTAGCTTCTGAAGCAACAGAGAACAATGCTTACAAAAATGTTTGTGAGCCAAATAGGTCTCATGACAAACCAGATACAAAGGATATAGAAGCTCTAGAAAAGTTCATCACCAGCTCAATAACTGTTCTGGAGGAGACGACAGAACAAGGAGCAGAAAAAGCTTTTGGGGCTGTCTCAGAAGCAAAAGAAGTAAATTGTGAAGAAGAAAAAAGAACTACTGACAATGACAAAGAGGGAACAGACAGTTCCAGCTATGTGGCATTAGATGAAATATCATTGTCCGACACACTTCAGGAAGCTAGAAAAGAGACTTTGCAAGAGGATGAAGATAAAGAAACCAAAAATCAAAACAACAGCCTTCATACTTCAGCACAAACCAATTATTCACTTACAGAAACACCAAACGAGGATGCTCCATTATGTGTAGTAAGTGCAGATGGTTCTAATGACACTCAAGTAATGCGGAAGGCAGAGGTAGCCTCTCTACCAGCATTCGATCGGAACATGGTAGAAGAAGCAGACTATGAGAGTGAATTTGCAGAAAATTTAACCAGCAATAAGAATATTCAGCAGCAGCAACATGAAGATAACACAAAAACCTTCCTGGCTGATACAGAAAATATCAAGCCTGCAGCACCAGAGCAAGAGGAAGCAAAATCCAGAGAACAGAAAACAACTGTTGGTGAAACAATGGAAACAACAGAGGAGACCACATCAACAGAGGTAGCTAAAATTTCCGTACCAGAATTTCCTCAGATATTTTCACAGGAAACCTCACTAGTGGAAGATCATTCTACCAGAGAAATGGAGCGGACATGTGATGTAGAAGAGCTTCATGCAGAAAATTCAGACCACGTTAAAGGTCAAACAAAAATGCAAGCCAAAGATGGAGAAGAGAAAGCTGCAGTTGACATAGCAATTCATGAGGTGAATTTAAAACTGATGTCCTATTACATCATTTCTTTCTTTCTTTCTGACAGCCAGATGCACTTGTTTCTGCTTCTGATTATTATGATAGTTAGCTTGCAAATGCTTGTTTACAGGAAAAGAACCTGATATCGAGCTCTACAATGAATCTAGATGAAACAAGATCAGAAGATAAGAAAGTTAAAGAGACTGTAGACATTGGCAAAGATCTCTATCAAGAGCAACAAGAATCATCTGTCAGAAAGGTGTTGGAAAGTGAGCAGCTTGCAAATACAACCATCTTAGCATCTAAAGTAACAGAGGAAAGAAATGATTACGAAATTATTGCAGCACCAAATAGTTTCCATGATAATACAGAAACTGAAGATGTGAAAGTGCTAGGTCACTCCATCACATGTTCAGAAAAGGATAACCAAGTACAAGTAGATCCAGAAGAACACACAGAACCCCAAGTTCCATGTGGAGAAAATGCAGTCTCAATGCAACAGGATTCGGTAATTGTTTTAAAGGAGAAAGAACAACAACCAGAAAATGCTTATGAGGCTGCCCGAGTAGCAGAAAGAGTAAACCCTGAAGGCGAGGAAATAACTACTGAGAATGGCAAAGAGATAACAAGCAGTTCCAGCTTTATGGCATCAGATGGAACCTCACTATCAAACCGTCTTCAGGAATCTACAATAGAGACACTGGAGGAGGGTAAACATGAAGAAACTGAAATTCAACACGACCGCCTTTACGTTTTAGCACACAACAATGGTGCACCCATGGAAATAACACGTTCAGAGGGTACGTTGTTAGTTGCAAGAACAGATGATTCTGACGATAAGGAAGTGGTAGAAGTGTCTTCTTTACCTGCAGTGGATGAGAATATGGTAGAAGAAGTAAACATTAAGGAAACCTTACATGTGGATGATAATTCTGCTAAAGAAAAAGAGATGACAATCAACAGAGAAGAGTTGGAAGCAGAGAAAACAGAATCTGTTGAAGCTGAGGGACAAAAAGCACAGGAAGAAGAAGAAGAAGAAGAAGAGGAAGTGGGCAAACAGGAAAAGACACTGTTTGATGTAGCAACTCATCAGGTGACTACAAACTTGATATCAGGCAGTCCTGTTATCTTTGTGACAGCCAGATGCACTTGCCTCTGTTTATCTATTTGATAACTAAATAGCAATTTTTTTTGTCAAACAGGAAAAGGGTGTAGATCAAGCGCTAGACAGCTCAACTGTACAAGTTGATCAAGTAGAAAGCAGAGTATCCCAGGTTCCCTGCCAAGAACTAGAAGAACTAATGCAACAGAAGCCAATAACAGTTCTGGAAGTAACAGATGAAAAGCAACCAGGAAATGATTCTGAGGTTGTCTGGGAAGCAAAAAGAACAAATTCTGAAGATATACCAACCAGTTCCAGTTTTGTGGCATTAGACGAAATATCCAACCCTCATCAAGACCCCAGAACAGAGACACTGCTGGAGGGTAAAGAAGGAGAAACTGAAAAACAACAGGAAAGCCTTCACATTTTAGCACACATTGATAATTCACCCATGGAAACAACGCAGAAGGATGGTTCGTTGCATGTTGCTAGTGCTGATGGTTCTAATGATACTGAAATAATACAGAAGCTAGAGGTAGCCCCTCTACCTGCAACCGGTAGGAATATGGAAGAAGAAGCAAACTGTAAGAAAACCTCAGATGCAGAAGATGAAGACAACTCTACTAGTGAGAAAGAGTTGGCAATAAATGGAGAAGAGCTGCATGCAGAAAAAATAGACCTCATTAAAGATCGACCAAAAATGCAGGAAGATGAAGAAGCAAGCAATCAGAAAATTTTGGCAGAGGATAGAGATGGGGACGCCACAGAATCAGTTTCTGCAGACCCAGAGGACAATCTTTCTGAAGTGTATGAAAAAGAAAATAAGTTCAACAACAAGGCTCATAAAACACAAAATAAATTGATGAAGGGAGAAACAAGCTCGGAAGAGATTTGTGTCAATGACGTGCCTCAGATAGCAACTGAAAATACTTCACAGGATGAAATTCTAGAAATCCCTTATTCAACTTCCAATGCCCTAGAAAGTCAAGGAATTGAGAGTGCAAGGGTTGTCGAAACGACTGCCGCAGTATCTGAATATGAAACAGTTAAAGCCCAGAATGAAGAAAATGGGAATCCATTTGCAAGAAAACAAGATTCAAATGATGTTGAAATTAAATGTGAAGAGAACAAGCTTGGAGACAAGTCTAATAATAATAATGTAGAAGAGCTCAAATCTTCAGAATTCCCAGCTGTGGATAACACAGAAGCAAGCGAACAGGAAATCGATGAAGACCACGGAAAGGTATTTGAGACCAAATGTGAGAGAGCCGAAACTTTGACTGAAGATAATATGAACAACAATCAGGTAAAGCAAGAACAAGAGGACAAACCATCAGAATTCCTTTGCAAGCCAGAAAATTCGGCGAAGGGTCTAGAATCTGGGAATGTAATTCAAAGTTATGAACTAACCACAAAAGCAGAACAAATAAAAACCGAAGGAGAAAACCTTGAGGTAGCAAAAACAGGAACAGGAGCTGGGGAAATTCGGGATAAGGAAATTTGTAGAGCAAAAGAAAGCATGAAAATTGGCACGTCGACTGAAAAGGTTTAGGAATAATTTTGTCCATTATTTTCCTGATATTTTATACGTATAAACAAATGTATTAATTGACAATAGGAAAAAGCAGATACAGGATGAACATGAAGATGTGACAGATGACCAGCTTGGATCTCCCAAGGAAGAAATAATCCTCAAAAAGTGCCATGAAGATGAGGAAAAGCGAGAAGAAGATCTGCACGTAAAGACAGAAGAATCCATAAAGAGTTCAAATGAAAATCAAGAGGTCAGACAAAAAGTAAAATTTACTATTTTTTCTTGGAAGTTTCTCTTTTTATATTGCTACGTTTCATACACTATGCAGGTGTCCAAGGAATTGGAAGAGACTGTTGTGGAGAATATTAGTAAGCATATTGTGTTTGATGACACTGCTGCTGAAAAGCAAAATGAAAATTTAACCACTAATGTATGTGGAACCCTCCAAGTGAAAGATGATGAAGAAGGTGTTAAAGGGTTAACTACAAACTTAAACAACCGAGAAAAGGTTCATGAGATGGGAGATGTATATAAGACTGAAACAGAGTTTCCAGGCGAAGAGGCAAGATACATAAATTTTTGTCACTCCTATGTCCTCTACTTGCACAGTTCTCAATATGATGAAATTCCAGAGAAAAGAATCCAAGTTTTTACATTCACTTTATTTTACTTTATGTGGATAGTTAAGAATTGGCTAATACTTTTAAAAGCTTAACATATAAATATATGAAACCATGTCATGTTTTTTTCATAGTCTCTCTAACAAGTAACGGCAGTAGTTCATTGTGACAAAAGCATATCCTGAGATGCCTCAACTGCTCGTCATGTTTTAATTTGCATATACATGATTTATCTGTCATACAGGTTAGCAGACTTGCAGTAGCATTTCTAGAGCGTGAAGAGGGCAGTACAGGAGTTAATGCTGATAGTGAACTACAAAATGAAAAGATCAATATTTCTCATACAATAGATTCAGCTGAGCCTGAGCCAAAACCACTAGAAAGAGTTTGTGAAAACATAATATCTGAACTTGAGCCCACAAATTTGATCAATGAACCCATCAAAATATGTGAAGGTAGCAAAGAAGTTGTTACACGAGAGCAAGAGGATCTTGGAAGAGAAAGTGAGAAGCTGTTGATCTCTGAATTCAAAACAGACAAGAGCTGAAAGATGAAGTTTGCATATCAGAGAAAGTGCAGGAAAAGGACAAGGTAAAACTTATAAATGTTACCAGGCAGTAATAAGTCGCTAGTAATAACCACTGATAAGGCAATGGTCTCTGGTGCAGGAAGAGGAAATGCTTTCAGCAGAAAAACAACAGGTGAAAGTGGAGGAAGCTGATGCTAGTAGCAGAGAAACTGAAGTTTATGATCAGCTCAAAAAGCCTGATTCACGAGAGCCAGAGGATCTTGAAAGAGAAACTGAGAAGCTGTTGATCTCTGAATCTTTAAGGGATGAAAATACTGAGGACAAGGAGGAAAAAAACCAGCATGAATTCAAAACAGACAAGGAGCTGAAAGATGAAGTTTGCATATCAGAGAAAGTGCAGGAAAAGGACAAGGTAAAACTTATAAATGTTACCAGGCAGTAATAAGTCGCTAGTAATAACCACTGATAAGGCAATGGTCTCTGGTGCAGGAAGAGGAAATGCTTTCAGCAGAAAAACAACAGGTGAAAGTGGATGAAGCTGATGCTAGTAGCAGAGAAACTGAAGTTCATGATCAGCTCAAAAAGCCTGATTCACGAGAGCCAGAGGATCTTGAAAGAGAAACTGAGAAGCTGTTGATCTCTGAATCTTTAAGGGATGAAAATACTGAGGACAAGGAGGAAAAAAACCAGCATGAATTCAAAACAGACAAGGAGCTGAAAGACGAAGTTTGCATATCAGAGAAAGTGCAGGAAAAGGACAAGGTAAAACTTATAAATGTTACCAGGCAGTAATAAGTCACTAGTAATAACCACTGATAAGGCAATGGTCTCTGGTGCAGGAAGAGATAATGCTTTCAGCAGAAAAACAAGAGGTGAAAGCGGGTGAAGCTGATGCTAGTAGCAGAGAAGCTGAAATTTATGATCAGCTTGAGAAGCCTGACTTTTCATCTCAAGGCAAGGATACATCAAAAATACTACATAGTCTTGGCCCCTTGGGTATGGGAAAAGGCAGCGAAGAATTAACACATGAAAGAACGGAAGAGAAAATCTTTACAGACACAACAGAATGTGTGATCTCTGAGGCAATATATCCAGATGAAAGTGGAGAGGGCGAAAAACCTAAAGTAGGCCTAGACATTCAAGGCATAGAACAGGACTTTGAAGCTGTAACAGATGGTGCTGAAATACAGGATTCAAAAGATGAAACAACTTCCAGTGCTGTACAGGAAGCAAAGGGGGTACAGTGTGGACAAGAGGAAAAAACAAGTTATGACTGCCAAGGAATGACAGAGACCACCACATCCATAATATCTGCCATTTCAACATCAAAAATCATGCAGAGTTCTACAGTTGGAAAGTCAGAAACAGGTGAAGATAAAGAAACTCAAGATCAACTAGCCAAACTTCACGAGTTACCTCCTGTGCCCCACATCCGGGATTCTGAAGTGGGAATACCAGAAGAAGGTGGCGGCATGGATCTTCAAAAAGCTGAAAATATAAATGAGGATATGCAAGAATTAGATGAGAGATCCATTGCACAGACAAATAAAGAGAATCGAGATGAGATTCATTCTAAAATTAGCACAAAATACAAGATTGCGTGTGGAGGGAAAGAGATGGAATTAACTGAAGAGGACACGGTGTTAGGAGCTGGGCATACGGAAACAGAAAAGCAAGAACCAGAAAAATCTTTAGTAGCTATCTCAGAAGCTAAAGGGTCAATTTGTGAAGAACATCAAGCTAAACTTATTGATTGTGAGGTAACAGAAAATTCCAGCTACACGGCATCAGATGAGGTCTCACCATCAAACATTCTTCAGGGTTCTGCTGTCGAGGCACTACACGGCACTAAAGATCAAATCACTCTAATTCAACAGAACGAGCTTCCTATATTAGCAGAAACCGAATATTCAGGCATGGAAAGGGCAGAGATAGACGTCAAATCATATGTTGAAAGAGTCCACGGCAATGATTCTGAAAAGATTGCTCAAAAACCAGAAGCAGCCCAAGTATCTGTACCAGATAGGCAAACAGTTACAGATGAAGATCATGCCAATAATATAGATGCCAGTGATTCTACAGTTGGAAACAAAAAAATAGAGAAGCTACAAGGGGAGACTGCAGAAATTTGTCCGGCTGAAGGTGAAAAAGCAAAACATACTGAAATTCCACAAGAGGAAGGAACAACTCAGGAAACGATTGAAACAATTAAGAACTCTGCATCAACAGAGACAGCTAAGGCTTCCTTCTCAGGCTTTCTTCAGGGCTCCCTGAAAGAATCCTTGGAAAATGCTGATCATTGCACAGAAGGACAAGAGTCAAGAATACGGAAAGATGAGCTGCATGCAGAAGGAATAGAACACGCTGAATGTGAAGAGGAAAATTTTGATGAAGAAAAGGTGGAATCAAGAGATCATAAAATCGGCTCAGATGTTCCAGTTGTGGTCAATGCAGCAGATGCGGACACCAAAGTTTCTCATAAAAAATCACACAACATTCTTTCAGGCGTAGGATCAAAAGTGAAGCATTCAATTGCTAAGGTAAAGAAGGCCATCACTGGTAAGTCCTCTCATCCAAAGCCAACATCACCAAAAGAAAGTGCGAAATGTTAGATAATCTCCTTCAATCCAGTTACATTCAATTTATTCTGAATTTTTGAGGTTTGCGTTTGCTTGTGGAAAAGGGTTTGATAGTGTCTTTTGAGCTTTCATTTGCGAGTTACTGGATTTGTATATGGTGTGCAGTATTCGAATATGTAATCCTTGGACTGTTATAAACAGCAGTCTACTTTCTCTTGCATTAATAGATCATATACAAACTAGAATTAACAATACAGCAGACAATGTAAGGATCAATTAATTGTGCATTGGCAATCCTGGGAAAATACAAATACCAAATTAGAAGCTATGAATATTTATATAAGCATCAGTGAAAAATATGGATCGAAATGCCACTGCATTTAATGACATTATCATGGACTGATATTTTTGAACCCAATCTCGCACCCTGCACGTTGCATGGATAGTGCGTGGAGAATGGAGTCACTCGATCCTGGTCCAGAATAGTATCATAAAAAATTAAGTTACCCGTCTATCTGTTATTAAGGTGAAAATAAGACTTACTGATTTCTAGATGATATTTTTACAGGCATCTCTTCTTCATTGTAAGCCCTTTGACCGGTATTTTTGAATAACTTTCTCTGAGCTTCTGGTTTGAACGGTAAATAAGCATTTGGGCATTCCGAAAGGACTAGCTTATAGGCTACACTTAGTAATCGCACTGGCCAGAAGTGGCCTGCCGGCCTGCGGTGTCTGCCGGTGGGGTTGAGTAGAAAAAGGTGGATAGCATGATCGGGCCATTAACGACAGAGCCACCATTTCATAGGATCCACGTTTTACATGAACGCATCCGGTTGACAATTAATTCAGGTTAATTTTATTTTCCAAAAAAAGGTCCCTACTCTCGGCCAGATGTAGCAGTTTAATCCCTATTGTTTTTTCAACACTGTCAAATCATAACTTACGGAAATTTGCAAAAAAGGCATCTACAACGAATCCATCCATTTCAATTTAAAAGAAAAAATACACAATATTTTTAACCATAACTTTAGTTGCAAATTATTTATTTATTTGGTTTTAATATATTAGAAGGGAAATGTCAGGGTAATTAAACCCTAGACATAGGGTGTGGAAGCCTATTTGAAGGTTTATAAATTATCTAAATCCAGGCCGATGATATGACATAATATTAGCTATAAATGTGATTTGTGTTGATGATATAATGTACTTAAATCAGTAACTGATATTATTTCACATCACTGTCTAGTATCTTTTACCTCATGAGATGTGCGGTGCTAGATCATTACTATTTGAATGTCACTAAACCACTTGGGTTGCAATTTATATTATAATAACGACTTGTTTGCCCAAAAAAAAAGGTAAATTTCACAATAGGTCCCCCAATATTTGTAAAAATTAACAATTTTGTCACTAATCTTTTCTTTTAGGGATAGGTTCCTGACCTTTTAAAAATATGTATAAAATGTCCATGACAATTTTCATTATTCACTTTTTCATAGAAGGCAATTTTGCCATTTTATTTAAATGGAAAAAAAAGAAAACAAAAAATTTAAATAATTATTTTGATTTCTCCACTGCTTTCTGTTTCGCACAATTATATTGATTCATCTGTATATCGTCTTCCTATCCATCAACTTAACACAACATATACCTATACATTGATCAATGTATTTTCTTTTCCATTCACATACCTAATACAACCTATACCTATACATTGATCAATGTATTTTCTTTTTCATTCATCTACCTAACATCACTATTGCTACCATAATCACTTTTAGTAGTGAACTCTCTAAAATTCAAAATCAATATATAATGATTGATATGTGATTGATATTCAAGACCAAAAAATTATAATGATAAAAAAAAATGAAATAATGAACTATTGATAAAAAAATGGAGGGATTTCTTCCTGCTTTATTTTCGCTGCTATCGCTCATGTCCTAAATTTTTGCGTCTCCATTGTCCATATATAGCTAAAAAGAAGAAGAAGAAGAAAATGTTGTGTCCCTTATTTTTTCTGTTGTTAGAGGCAAACTTAAGTGAAAGTCTTACCCTCTCCTAAAGAAAAAAAATGCTGAGGGAAATCGCGGTGGCAGTCCTCTGTGGAAATTAGAAATAACTATTCGGAGAAGACAATATATTATTTCGTTCTCTTATTTTAAATTATTTGATTTTTTAAAAAATTTTTTTGTATTAATTTTTTTTTATTCATGCAATGAGGGTAAAATGATTATTTTGTAAACATATAAATGTGAAAATGAATGAAAATTGTTCTTAAGGATTTTGTGCAAATTTTGAAAGGTTGGGAACCTTCAGCTTTGAAAAAAAGATTAGGGATAAAATTATTACTTTTTACAAAGATTATAGAGCTTTTGTGAAATTTAACCCAAAAAAAATGGAAGACATGGTTTAAGATTCTTTTCTTTTCCTTTTTTCCCCTTTAAATTTAAATCTCCGATAATCTTCTTTTTCCTGTTTGTTACATTTTACATGGATTATTATAGATTAGATTGTCAATTTGGTAACATATTTAGTGGAAGTAATAATAATTAGTAACATTCCTTAAGGAATTCATACCCAATAAAATTCTTCCATCACCGTTTTCAAATTAGCCATTTAGCCAGAGAGGTAAGTGATTCTCAATTTACCTTTTTCCATTATTATCTTGTTATGTACCACTAATTTGACAATTATATTGGTTACAATTACACATTTTAAATACCAATTAAATCTCCACGTTCATTTTATCTTGTCTTGTTATAATTTAATTGTCACCACAAGAATCAAATACACCTTGTATCGGGGAAAAAAAGAGAAACAAGTATGCCTTAAGCTTGCTTAGAATTCATTTACAAATATAGTCCTCTTTTTATTTCCAGAGATCGGAAGAGCGTCGTGTAAAACTAAGTATGGACACTTCATAGACCATTCATTTATTTTGTGGTGAAAATCGAGTAATTAGGAAATCCTAGTGGTGAATGGGACAAGAAAATTTGACAAAATTATAATATGAATGAACATATCTTTATAGTTTTAGAACTTAATATAAAAAAAATTATACTACATTTTATGCTTAGATTCATTCGATGTCAATCAAAGTCAAAATCAACATGAAATTAGTTAACCTTGAGTTGTGTGGTCAACTCAACAAATTCATATACAATTATTTCTTATGTATCTATTTTTAATTTTTAATATATACTTTTTTGCGATGGTCTATCGATTGTCACCAATCTAGATGTTTTTCTTTCTTGGTTTTTTAACAGATTTTTGGCTATGGACTAGTGACTTGATGCAGATGTTTTTTGTTCTTTTTTTTTTATAATTATTATTTGGTGTAGCGACAACTTCTCCATTTTCTATTAGGCCTTTTGAGATAACAATCAACACTGTTCAATTATAGACGCCTCTATATTTTGGGGTGTTGACATGCAAAAAAAATCCAACCGGACGACACGGCACACGACCGCCATGAGATATTCCGAAACCAAAAATTTTAAAATTTCCCGCTCGCGATAGTTCGCTATCCCCGCCAAATTATACCCCGGCGCCAAAGTCAGCCAAACCCGCATCTCTGCTTAACCCCAATCTCTCTCTCTCTCTCTCTCTCTGAGAAGCAGAAAATGGAGAATTTCAATCGACAATCCTTCTTTCAAGACATCCAGTCGAGAGAAATCAATGGATTTCGAGGTAAATTTTACTTATACCCGTGAGTAGATGGACTATATTCGTTATTTTATCTTTTTTTTTTTTTTTAATGGTAACTTTTTATGATTCAGTAAGGAAACGACCATACTATGCGAGCGATGATTCCCAGGGTTCGTCTCCAACCGGAGCTGTGGCAGTGCAGCACGATGGCCATTCGTCAACTCCAATGGCTCTTTCTTTCTGCAAGGTCAATTTCAATATTTACATTACAGTTGTTTATGTGCACATGATGATATTTTGATATACCATCGAGTCTAGCTTTTAACTTCAATTTTGTTCGATTGCTCATTTCTCTGATGCGTTGCAGAATAATAAAAATTCCCATATTTTTGCTCTCACTGATGAAGGGGGTTATGTTGGACTGTATAATATTAGACAGAAGTTTTCAGATCCCTTGGATTACCAAGAAAATGCCGGTAAATTCTATTCTCCACATTTTAAAGAACATTAACATTGTGCTCAAGGTGTTAATCATTTTGGATATATTTTTCAGAAAAGGCCAAAGTATCAGAGTGGGCTGCTCATGACAACGCCATATTTGACATATGTTGGACCAAGGTGCCTATTTATCGCAGCTTGTGTATTTTCACAATTGTCTCAATTTGGTTTTATAAATGTACTTTGCCATGAGTATGCTTGCCTTTTCATCTCAGTCATTTAATTAATTGAAACATAATCTCTTGCAATGTATCATAACATACATTTGGTTTACGGATGATTACTATTCTGTTGGGATTATTTCACTCTTTTGAAGGCAAACTTGTTAGTCCACTAGATAAGTGTAGGATGTCTCTTTCCTTTGTCCTCAATCAGCATAAGGTTCGGTTTTTGTTTTTTTTACGAAAAAGTATTTCATTGCCTCAAAGAGAAAAGTACAAAGACTCGCCCATGGACAATGGGCTTACAAAGGATTCACCCACGGACAACGGGACACGCCCACAGACAATTGTTGTTGGCTTGTACTCTTATTTTAAGGAATGTCTTTAAATGCTCAGTTGTGACAATGAGAAACAGTGCTATCTATCTTTAGATTTCTTTCACCACTTATTATTATCATTATCATTATTATTATTATTTTCTTCTCATAATTTTAGCTTCCTGGATCTGAAATTACCAGAGGTATGGTCCTCACATGTTGAAGGAAATTATACTAGAATACGAACCAAATAATCAAATTGCATATTGACAGTGTTCGCAATATTATTTATTCACAACGGGCTGCTTACAACACGACTAACCGGTTCATTTCTTCAGGAGGACAGAAATTTATTAACAGCCTCAGGCGATCAAAGTGTAAGTGGCATCGCTTCAACAACTCTAAGTTTTAGTTCCCCTCTTGCTTCGATCACACTCCTCAGCCAATTGAATAGAAGCTGAGAATATATGTTGTGCTATATGGCAATTCCAATTTTAAGTTTTTGGTTAAATCCCAAAGATGCAATTTTCTTCCCTTCAAAAAAAAAAAAAGTAATAAATAAATAAAGAGATGCAATTTTCATACATCACAATGTCTATTCAAAGCAAGAAAGGAATAATTATTCACAAATGACCTGCTTTATTTAGTTTTAAATTTTGAACTACTATCACGTATTTTATGGTTGAACAGATTAAGGTATGGGATGCACAAGAAAAGAAATGCATCAGAGCATTAATGGGACACACTGGGAGTGTGAAATCCATTAGTGCCCATCCAACCAATCAGGGTAAGTTTGTGATTTTGCAAAATATTTTGATGTCACTATCATATATGTGAGGTGTTGATGCTTTCTCAAAAAGTTCCCCTTGCTTGACTATTTTTTCCTGATCATGCTTGAGAAAGATAGACCCTTCTACTTTTGAACTGACAAATATTTTCTTGATATAATGTGATTATTTAAACTATTTCATCAGACGTTGTTGCGTCCGGTGCAAGAGATGGATCTTTTGCTCTATGGGACACAAGATGCTCCACAAGTTCTTACAAAAAGCTGTGTGTGCCGTAAGTTTCCGCATTCACTTTAGCAGTTGAGTATATTTTAGCATTAGAACTGGTTGAAGTATCATTCTGTCTTAGAAACTGGTTAAATTATTTTGATGGCTTAAAAACAAAATCTAAAATCTTGAACTTTATTGAAAGAACCTTTGAGAAGATTGTGTACGCTTATAAAACTGATGTATAGATATACCTTGAGTACTTTAAAAACGACAATAACATGTTTTTTCTTTTTCCCCTTTTTTTTTACCAGGCCAGTTACTGCTATCCATGAGGCTCATCTTCCCTGTGGCCGAAGACGAGTCAGGCGTGGAAAGGTTTGTTTATGGATGATGTTCTTTATTATGTTCAATGTTTTTCCTCTACTAACATTTAGTTTGTTCAGGCTGAATCCATGAGTATCACTTCTGTTCTTTATCTTAAAGATGAAGTTTCTATTGCCACTGCTGGAGCAGTCGACAGGTTCCTGACAAACTTCACCATTCTTAAATATGTATACTAGGAACTCATCTATTTTATTCTTATATCGAGTATTGATGGTTTTATGTTTGTCTCCACAAAATTTCAGCGTCATTAAGTTTTGGGACACAAGGCATCTTAAAGGTCCAGTTGTTCAGGCATGTCCCTATTCTGAATCAAATGCTAAGGTGAGTGTTTCTTTCATGTAACAAGTGACTGCATTTTGTTGTCATTTTAAACTTTTTTATTGTTGTAGAGAACTAAAGATTGGAAAAATGAGTTCGGTGTATAATAGAGTTTTGATCGGTCAAATACCTCAAATGGAATTATTCACATGATTTTCTTTTCTTTGTAGGCTGTATATTTTTATTTTTAGTTGCATTTTCAAAAGATTGGCACTATTTTGTTCTCTTTCAGGAAAAGAAATTACATGGCATATCTAGCTTGTCTCAAGATTTGAATGGAACTTTTATCACTGCTTCATGCATGGATCACAGGTGAACTAGCTCTATCAATCAGTTGAAACTTACAGAAGCACAAATAATGAATGTGTATTTACCGTCAGCATCATCTGAGATAATCACAAAAATGTAGAACTTAGGGGCAGAGCCAGCAGGTGCCAAAAATGTAGATTAACACTAATTTGTGTACTAAATCTTTTTATTTTTATTTTTGCAAATATTTATATGGCCAAAAAAATGCTTTTTTGCCAAAATGGGGTGAGCCAAGCATAGCTTGGTACCCCCATTTCTCCGCCAAGTAAATATGCAAGCATTCAATGTTTTTCCTTTTTCTAATCCTGGTATTTTACTTTCAGGATATACCTGTATGATATACTTCAGCTTGAAAAGGGGGCTGTAAAAACTTTTTCTGGTGTCCGAATTGAATCATTTTATGTTAAGGTACCCGATGATTCAAATACTACTTACTAGCAAGGTGTTAAATACTTCAGTTTTACACTGCTCCAGTGCTGATACATCATATAATTGTTTACTTACAGTCGGTTATTAGTCCTGACGCAGCACACATACTCAGTGGTTCCAGTGATGGAAATGCCTACATATGGCAGGTTGATTTCTTTCTGGATTCTTCCTTTTTAGTATTTGGCTATCTTAATTTAACTCCATTAATTAATCATGTCAAAGCAGGTGAGTAAACCTCACATGGATCCCATCACTTTGAAAAGCCATAATGGAGAAGTCTCTGCTGTTGATTGGTAAGTCTTTCAAAGTTTCAGTGCACGTTTACTAGGCTTGTATATGACTTGATTTGGATGGTATAGTGAAGGAGATTTTTAACTTTTCCTTTAAAATTGTCCAGTGACATTCTGTATTCTCTACCAAAACACGATCATTTTCTTCCACTCAATATCTCTAATCAAATTATCAACAATTTATCTCCTTCAGGTGCCCGTCAGAGATAGGGAAGGTGGCTACTTGTTCAGATGATTCCACGGTATGCACCCAAGGGGAAACACAGAGAGAGAGAGAGAGAGAGAGAGAGAGTGCACATCCAGTTAATGCTGCATTGCCACAACTTTGTTTTATTTTATTTTTGGGGGGATTGGGGGGCTAAAAACACTGAATCATTTATTCATGAAATCATTTCACTTTGATTGTCGTTCATTTTTCAGCCAGCAGTAGTTTTTGCCTCTGCTTGAGTTCAGCATTTGGTTCAACTGACTAACAAGCTTTTACCAACCCCTTCCCACCCCCAATGTTGATGCACGTGCATCTTCCCAGAGTAAGGCAATTTCTACATCTTATTTTTTCTAAATCCCTTTTAGGTCCGTTTTTGGAACATGCAAAGCAGTTATTCAAACACAAGATCTCCATCTTTGATTCGGAAGAGGGTCATGGCAATGCCAAGAATGGAATGTAGAAGGCTCTTTATGGATGAAACATCATGTATAAAGAGTGAAACTGAAAATTGGTCTTCCAGCGTTGGGTCCCATGTTAATTCTCCCCATTCAACTGGAATTCACGAAGTCAGTACACCTGAATCCCAGGCAAAAAGAACTTCATTCAATTCTGAAGTAAAAGAAAATCTAGAGAAAACTCCAGAAGCTGAAATGAAAAGCCCTTCATCTGTGCTAAACCCTCCTTCCTCATTGAAGAGAAAGACAATCCGAGATTACTTTCAGCTTTCCTGATTAAACTTCCTCATTGTGACCTCTGTTTATTAATTATTATTACTGTATAGTAAATGAAGTTTATTGTTCTATGGAGCGTTAGATAGTGTCAAACCGAAAAAGGGGTTAAAATTTTGCATGTAAATTCTTTCAAGTTATTGCATGTTGAGTAGTGCATAACTGTGTACCAACTGTGCACTCAGCGCCTTATCTGTTTCTTTGTTGGGGGAACAGATTGTAGTTCTGCAGGATTATGTATTGAATCTGTAAACAAATTTTCACAAGCTTCAATTTCAGGAAAACTTTGTTTACTCTTGCACAACTTGCGATTTTCTTTTCTGACACAAGTGTTCAAACATTCCGTTTGACACAACTCTATACTGTTGAAACAAGCCTCAAGCCTATGTCTGCTGTTGATTTCATCGTTTTTTTATATACTCAGTCTATTTTTTTCTTTTTTTTTCCAATTTTCTCGGATGAGTAAGAGCTCAAAAGTTAAAAATAGTTGCCAACGAAAGTGAGGATTGAAGAGAATTTGATACAAAGTATGAAAATTATGCATAAGCTGATATCTGCTTGAAGAATCAACAATCATGTGTGTAGGGTTGACAATCAAATATGCCCTATCTATTGAAAATCTAGTGTCCAACAAAATGGAAATATTATAAAATGTGGGTGTGCGATTTGATGTGTATAAAATACATATCAAAGACCAATAATTGTCTATCTAATCATTAGAACCATACTTCAATTGATTTGTGTTATTCCATCTCGAATTATTCCCAACTTTTGGATTGCAATCTAATAGGAATCAAGTGCATAAAGTATTCTGGTAGGCATGCCAAGAATCAGTTGCTTTTCATCGAAATAATATGGTTTTCAAGTCAATATATAATGCAACAAAACTCCACCTCTTTAGCAAATAGTAGTTCTTGATAAAGATATGGCATCAGAAATTGTTGCAATCAATATAATTTTGACCTTTGATGTTGTCATAATGGTTCCATATACTCATTCACAATTTTGTGAATGGCAATGGTAATATTAACATCTATCATAATAAACTAAAAAATCCTATATTTTACACTGGTATGAGTTGATATGATATAAGGTACGTAAAAATCCTAAAGAACCTATGAACAATTTTCATTTGAAAAGTACTCTCGTAGATGTTTAGTTGCAGACAAAGACGTTTCATTTGAAATGAATGTGTATTGTGTAATGACTAAGAAAAATGAATTATTTTCCTCATTGATTTGACGATGATCCAAAACTAGGATGGATCATCACATACAGTAGTACATGGTTGAGATGTGGCTTAACAAAGGAATGCCTTCATGATTGATTTGGTTTGCAATTATTATATGGGAAGCACCCATGATTACATATGATAAGACTATCAAAGTAGATACATGTACCAATTGAGAAAATATGCACAGAAAAATCACAATCATGATTTCCATATTCTTATATATGTATCCCTATCTTTTCTTTTTAACGGATTAAAGAAATTCACGCCATATAGTCCAAAGATACGGAGCATTAATATTCTAGTCCCGGATGACCACATGTTGCCGTATATACCAACTGTCTTAAAAATTTTTCACAATATATGTTATACATGCATGTACTAGCTGGAACAAATTAAGTTTTGGTATTTCTAGAGTATCTATTCCATCCTCTTTGATGAAGCTCTTCCGATCTGACATATAAAATTCAAGGGCCAAATTTGTCGTTAAATTAAAGTTTTTGGACACACACGTAGGTTCTCCACTAATTAGGGGTACCGAATTTTAAATACTCGTGTAGTGTCCTAAATTTTGTCTGTACCAACCAATAACCTAGCTGGTCTTTTCCTCTTCCATCGACTCTGGTGGTGCTATATATATGGTATAAACTATAAAGACTACAAAAGCGGCAGGTACTCATCTCAATGATCAACAATCTCATTATATGAAGTGTAGACTAATAGGGAAAAAAATCAGAAAGACAAACTGAAATTAACTTGTGATGAAGTCTCCTGATGATAAGAAAGTAATAATATGGACGGGAAATTCAATTACTGCTCAAAATTAAATTAGGATGCTAATATATATATATATATATATAGTGAAATTTTGGTGTGCTAATACACTCTTGTGACTTATCCTCAAAATTGCTTGTTTTTCCTCATATTATTCTTACAACATGCAACTTGTATATATATGTCGGCAGAGGAAACAAGACGGAAACATAAAGAAAGTGAAAGGATGGATACTTCAACAGAATTTTCCAATTATATGTCCTTTCACTATCACATATCGACATTGAATTACGGACAACACATCAAATTTATGTGATTCATTTTGATATATGTAATCTTGCCGGATTTTATTCAAAAAAATAGCAATTTTCCCCGGTTTAAGATTGCTTTAACTAGTATACCGTTGTGCGGTGAATGTCAACCACAAGATTTAGATGCAACAAGAGAAGAAAGGAAGATAGTTGAAATGGAAGAAACGGAGAGGGAAGAATGACAGTGAGAATAGCCATTTAGTACTTTTTTGGGTCGGTAAGGGAGAAAACATTCTGTACAGTGGACAATTAAAGTAAATAATATATATATATATATACAGAATTTTTAAGCTAACATTGCAAACAAGCGGTGTAGCATTAATTGATCCGGAGAAGTATTTTTGTGGATAAAAACATATTTCTTGTATATGTCATTTCATAAAATTATTTGGAAGAACTAATTCGGTTATGACATATACCTAGAATGGGAGGTGTCGTTGTGGCACCTTCCGGAGGTGCTATTATGGCGTGCTTCCATGCACAACGTGCCATAACGACACCTCACGGAGGTGTTAGAAAATTTTTGTTAAAAGAACTTTTGAGTTTTGAATAAAACTTTTGTTAGGGGTGAATCTCACATTCATTATTACATGTACCAAAAATAAAATAATTAATAAAGAATTAAGTAATCAATTAAATAATTTCAACTTTTCTGAAATTATTTTAAATAAAAAATAAAAAGAAGGGAGGTCACAGTCGGCATCTGCTGAATATAATTATTTTTGCATTTTTGCTCAATTAATTAATTATGACAGAGCCTTTAACTTGACATTCCTTCACCATTGATCAAACTCATCATCATAGTTCTTAACTTTATATTACTGTGCTTTCTCTTTCTGCAGGTTACACTGTCTCCTTTTTTGTTGCTGCTAGGGTTTTCTTAATTTGTGTTCTGCAGTAAAATTACATTGCGACATAGAAATCCTATAATCTTTTACTTTAAGGCTGTCTGTTAGCATCATATCATATATATCCTAAAAAGAATCAACGTGAAGAAGCTGCTCTAATACAAAAAGTTGTCATTCTTTTGAAGATAAGAAACCCTTGTTCCCTCTCTGCCTCTGCCTCGGGAAAAAGGAAGAGAATAATCCGATTCTTTCGGCTGATTTGAGCATCAATCACAAGATAGATCCAAAAAATAGAGAGGTACATATATATTTTGATGGGATTTTTTTATATATTTTTTAATTAGGTTATTTTCTTGAGATCCATCTTTTTCCCATATTGACTTGAATATCCTCTTTGCAGGACATCTTGATGAAATATATATAGACTTCAGTAGTTTTGAAAATTTTAATTAATTAATGGGTTGGATGTATAGCAAGAGAAAGTTGGTTTTCTTATATCTGCATATTGGAAAATTTTAAAAGTTACTGGTTTTTCTGCTATATATATATATACATCTTGGCATATTCATTTGACTATTCATACACACACACACACACACACACATATTGAGTTTCATTTGTAATTTCAGGCAAAATATGTAGAAAAAGGATATGATTTTTTAGTCTCTCAATCTGCGAGTGACGTTTTTTGAGCGGTACTATATGATATAATTAATTAAAATTTTTGAAAGTGATTTTCTGGAGATATTCAATACCTGATTAATTAGTTACCGGCAAGTTTTGCTTTTGATCCTTTTTTTTTGGGAACCTAGATGACTTCCCTGTGACTTCTGCTATATATGCATTATTAATTCTTGTTTGATCTGGATTTTGATTCTGCTGGATATACTCGATCGATGTATAAAGGTTATGTATAGTAGTCTTCAAACCCCAATTGGACCGTGCGTCTTTATGTGTAGTAATTAATTTAATTCCCTATTCAAATATAGTAGTGAAACTTTGACTTCTTCTAAGTATTAATTATAATAATAATAATATTTGGAATACAAATTAATTGATGAATGGTTTTCAAAAAATTAAAATATAAAAGGAAGAAGTTTAATTTGATCCCTCTTATATTGTTCCAAAAACTCTCATTTGAAGACGATGATCTCTCTATCTCTATACATGCATCAATATGATGGAAAATGTGAGTTTAACAGTGGAAAAATTTATTGATGTAGTCATGTTTCTCCGGTTGTGGATAAATCCATGCACCTTCATGAATTCAAAATGCAAGGTTACTAATTATAAATTCAAGCACCAAATCTTGACAAGCATAATTTTCTACCACAATTTATAATTAATTTGCTGATGAATTTTTGGAGCATCTCTAACTCTTTTTTTCCTTTTTTAAATTAATTCATTGATCTCCATAAACGTAACTAATTTGCAGCAAAATGGCATCCTCTAGCTATTCAAACCCTCCTTGTGCTGCCTGCAAATTCTTGAGGAGAAAATGCTTGCCAAGTTGCAGTTTTGCTCCATATTTTCCTCCCGAGGAACCGACAAAATTTGCCAACGTACACAAAATATTTGGGGCAAGCAATGTTAGCAAATTGCTAAGTGAAATCCTCCCTCATCAGAGAGAAGATGCAGTGAATTCTCTGGCATATGAAGCCGAAGCTCGACTGAAAGATCCAGTATATGGCTGTGTTGGAGCAATATCTGTTCTTCAAAGGCAAGTTCTTCATCTTCAAAAGGAATTAGATGCTACTAATGCTAACTTGATGCTTTATGCAAAGTACGATCATGCTTCACATTTAAATCCAGTTAGATCCAATCCAACGTTTTCAGGAATCCCCAGTACTCATGAGTATAACAATTATCATTATTATTATAAAAGCGAGTCGAATCCAGGATCAATGCCACAAGCCTCCCCATGGAGTAATAGTCCGTCCACCGAGAATTCCAAGACAGGAGGTGTGAACAGGAGCCTGTAATTTAATTCGGTAAAAATCTTAACTAGAGATGTAATTATAATATACCTAGCTAGCTAGTTATTAGTGATTTTGTAATTGGGATGGAAATGATAAAGCGAGATATTGTAGATGCACCATTATTGTAATTAGGAAACAACTGGTGCAAATTAATTCCAATGTTGTCTTGCTTCATTTTCTGATGGGCAAACATAACTATATATGTATGATGACTTGTAATGAGTAGGACATTATAAGAAAATGTTGTTAATTATATTATTTTATATATGTTGTAATCCTATATGAGACGTGTATGATACCATGTCATTAATTACAAAGTTCCAACTGATCACAATATACTCCTAGTCTTAATATTAGATCGGCTAGACATGATTCATACGTTATATACCTAGTGATATTTCTACTGAGAAATTAAGGACTCACTCACTCTATAATTATAGGACAAGATAATCAATATACACAGGAGAAATGCTACATCAACAACAAATGCTTAATTAAGAAAACTTTATTTAATTTACCTGCTATTTTAATGAGTTTGAAAACCCTAAGTGGATATAAACATTGGCTTAAATAAGACTTGTATATGCCCGAGTAAACTAGTTGTAATATTTATTGAAAGAGCAATTTTAGGAGATATAAATAAATGACACGAATAAGTGATATTTTCACGTGGTCACAATTTCATTTGATGATGATTACATAAACATTTTTCAGTCATCCAATAAAATTGTGTCACACATATTATAATGTTAGATTTTTGTATCTCCCTAGCCTTTTTGTTATCGAAAAGGATACCAAAATTTATTTTGACGCAAACATATATATATATATAATAATAATAATAATAACAATAATAAGTTTACATTTGAGTTTACAGAAAGGCATGAGAAATGATTTCACCTTTCATGTTGTGAACTAACAGAAAAAGAAAATGAAAGAATAAGAATTTTACCCCAATTTGTAATCTCCTTTGTGAACCTATATATGTACATGTAACATTATCCCTCTTAAAGACTTTTAAAATTCTCTCCCAATATTAATTTGTACGGTTGTTATGTAGAGTAAGCGAACAATTTATTTAATTCAATTGACTACAAGGTTCACTGTAGAGCCCGAAGTGAGCTCATTAATCATTTTCATTTGATGTAATAGGTATCGCACGCTCGGCTGCGTTGCATTAAAAAGATCAACACTTGCATCTTTCAAATAATAAGGGTCCCCTAACCGTCCAACAGTCTAGTCAATCGGGCCCAATTCCAAAGTACAATCCCAGTGTTTTTTTTTTTTTACCAACTCACAGTGGTTATTCTTTAAATTTTCCTTCTCTTTTTTTGTTTACCAAAAATCGGAAATAAACTTGGTATATACCACGGTGTCAGGGGAAAAATGTAGACACAGAGACCGCTTCAACATGATTCTTGAGTAGTTGGATACGCACTTCAGCTTTTAAAGGCCCGTATGATTTTAATTTGTTTAGAATTTATTTTATAAAAAGTGATTTTTTTTTAAAGGAAAATATATAGTTGAAAAGTAAGAAAAAATTACAAACTTACTAGCAATATTATTTTATACGTGAATATATAGTTGAAAATGAATTTGATTTGATTCATACTCGAAATGGGGAATTCTCACGACCAGGACCATCCAGAAAAGGAAAGCCCTTTCCTGCTTTTTAAAATTCCTCGGATTTACAATTTCATAAGTGAAGCAGCGGTGCATGGTTGTGACTTGTGAATATATTCTGACCCTACACGAATACTGGCCAAACATTATTATTCCTTCCTAAAATGATGCCCCTAGCCGGCCTGAGGGTTCTTAACTTCTTACTGTTGATGCCCAACCAACTGATGATTTGACTTGTTCAACACTCTAAACCTCTCGTTTTCCATTATTTAATTTTCATTTTTCTTTTAACTAATATATTTTTTTTCCATTTCATTCCCTTAGGCAAATTTTCACTCTGTCCTCCCAACTAACATATTCTGAATGACTCAATAGCTTTTTTATTCTCATTATTCACATAAAAAATTATAATAAAGTGAAATAAATAGTGTAAATTTAACCAAAAGTCAACTACGAAAAGCCATGCCAAACAGATCCTAAATCGATCTTGTCAAGTTCGACGAATGATCTACAAAAGTTTTTGTTGTATACCTGGGCACCTGAACTGAACTTCTTGTAGATTAGCAAGTTACTAGAAGAGCTTCCACACACACACACACACACCCTTGTCGTTTTAAGGTTTAACAACAGTTATACGGTCAGAAAGCATGCGCAATCAAATAAATCAGACGATAGCTAACAATGAATATAAACAATGGATTCACAAAAGCATCAATTTTAAACCACCGAAAAAAGGGTAAAAATAAAACGGGCAATTACAAGATGCCAAATAACCAGCACGTGTCTCCTTTTAGCAAAGTTGATTCACAAGCAAGCAGAGCAGAAGAAAACCTGTTACCGACCAAACCAACTCCGGCCCTGGCCATCTCCATCGTTCATCAACTTGTCCAACACTACATTCAAGTCAACAGATTGTCCACTCTCAGTCAGCTTCCGGACTGTGGCCTTCACCTGGTCTCTTGGAAATCCCATATTTGTCACTTTGTCAACCACATCATCCAGAGGAACTCTGTTCCCGGCACCAGCAGAACCTAGTCCACCACCAACTCCAGACGCTGTAGGCAGCGCCTGAGGCAATATCCGAGCAGTAGGCAGTTGAGGATAACCACTTCCCCCACTCTGGCCCAACATGGAAGAAGAAGGTTGCTGCGCTTTCACAGGTGAGCCACTTCCATACTGTGAAGGTGGGCCACTATAATAGGGTTCCCCCGGCCCAGATTGCAGATCGTAAGAACCAGAATATCCAGAATTTGTCCTACTAGATGCAGGCTCATATATATTGGGTGGGGATCCATAGAATTGTTGTGGGGGAGGAGCTCCACTGGAGGGATGTGAGGGGGGTGGACCAGGCGGGCGGAAGTTTGGCGGATATGTAGATGGCTGTATATAAGGTGCTTCTTCAGAATGGCGACTCAATGGCAGCTGAGGTTGAGAGGGGTTGACAGGGGGCATCGTGGAGTGTGGTTGAGTAGGTGGAGGTTGTTGAGAGTAGTGTAGTTGAGGTGGTTGATACTGTTGCTGTACTGGCTGTGGTAGAGGGGCACTCTGCTGTGGCTGCAGCGGAGGTGTTTGGTACTGCTGGCTTGGGTTTTCTGGAGTTTGTCCAGGTGGGGGAAAGTAAGAGTCACGCTGAGGGACAGAAGGAACTTGATTTTGAGAATACTGGTTGGGAAGCTGCACTTGAGACGGTACATTTGGCCGGGGAGTCAGTGGAGGGGGGGCATTAGGTAAAGTGAGGGTTGAAGTTGGCTGTGTTTGTGTAAAAGGGGCTGTAGAAAGCTGCCGGGGAGATTGATGATGAGCAGATGCTATGGGCTGGTTGGGCTCTGTGCGTGCAGTGTTGGGATTTTCAACTGGGTGTTCAACGTTTGAAACTTGTAGCTTAGAAATCTGCAGTTGAGCTTCTACTATTTCTTGTTTATCCTTTATAAATTGTACACCAGTTTGCACCTACATGAAATTTTTTTGACAACCAGGAGAAAGAAAGATTAGAATAGCATACAAAACCAAACTATAAATAGTTTAATCATCATACATCCCCATGAATAAGTAGCATAGCCCACACTCAATTATTTTATTCACGCTATCAAGCAAAGCTAAAGGATCATCCTTGAAATCTTTATACGTCCAATCTCACATCAACTCTTATGTCAAAATCGCACTGTTCAACCCCAGGCGAAGTACGTGCTCATTTTCTCAAACACACAAAAAAGGGAAAAAAATAAAAGAAAGAAAAGAGAAGAAAAAGTTCAAGAATACAAGATATTTACTTCCTGAAAGGCAGAATCTGTTGAATGTTATCATATAGGAAGGACCTGCTAAGGTACAGGTTTATGGGGAAAGCTCAGTAGTAATCTAAGTAGTCAGAAAGTACTCTTAGGCTTCATTCATAACGGTTATTTATTTTTCAGTTCAGGTCCCCACTACACTAAAAGCTGTTGGTCTGCTAAGTGTCTGAAAATATAACAACATGTGAAATGCAAGTATATTATTCTGTATTCTTTAGCAAAACAATGATAAAATATTGAAGGAGTCCTCATACATTGCCTTTTATAAAACTATGTCAACCAAGTTCTTAGTTTTCACTGGTTTCTAGAGTACCTTCTATCAGGAACACACCATATTCAGTAGGCACATTTTGCTAAACAAAGTTCAGCTTATCCATGCTGTCGCCATACCTACTACATCTAGTTTTTTGCATTTTCCAAACCCTAAATACAAAAGAAGGTGACAGTCAGGAGTACAGAAACCGGGGAAAGAGACTAATCAAATAGCATTCTTAAACCAATATGCAAGCAAAAGTTTAGAAGGTGGCTCACATGCTAATTGACTAACTTAAGATGGAAACACTCATGGACACGCTGTATTCACTAGCTTCAAATATGTGCATCTAGATACTTGCAGAGTAATAACTGAGAAGTCATCATTATTTTTTTAAAAAGCTGCATATACATTGTTGTTGAGTTACACTTAAATCTCTCATGCTTTAGTTAACATTCATTATAATAGTTTGAACCTGTATGCTTGTTGGTTTATTTATTCCATTACATGGTTTTAACCTACACAACAAAATGAACCTACATTTCAACACCAAATTTACAGTTCCACATGTAAAAAATTAGCTGCACAATTTTTGGCCATTGGATGTATTCAATTGACCAACATTAAGGTTCAGAACTGAAGGCCCAGAAAACTGTTGCATTAGAAAAAGACTGTTGATTAAGAGAGTATTTGATTGTCATTATTTGTGCTAAATTATCCAAATATTATAATCTCCGCCTGAAAAGATTAAGATGACAGCACACAGCATTTTTTTTTGAAAGTCTTCATCAGTCTTGAATAAACATGCAAAGAAAATATTAGGAAGTACCTCTCTAAGAATATTCTCCAGAAGCCTTAATTTTCCGTCAGCGCTCCCATAGTTGTTTCCAACAGATAACTTCAGATCATCCACAGAATTTTCAATGTTGCGGGTCCTTGTTTCTAACTGGGATAAACGTGCACTGACACCATCCATTGCATGTATAATATTGTCAGCATACTTCTTCATCACTCTATCAATTTCGGAAATTAGAGACACGTTGATGACTTTGCGATCCTTCTCTAAAATGTCTTTGGCAGGTTCAATGACGTCAAGAGAACCATAATTCTGAACAAACGTGAAAATAGTGATTAGCAAATCATCACAATACAACATATATAAAAGAATTCGGCTAATTATGGCAAGATTGACACTCGACATTTTAACATCCCATTTCCTAATTCCCTTGAGAAGAATATAACTCACTTCATTAAAGATCTAAGAGATACAAAACAAATAATTCTGAGCAGACAAACACCGGAACTTTGGCCCTCAACATCAAGACAGCTATGGTCTGATGAGCATTAGTAACAAAAGAATTAAGTTAAACCAAAATGCATCACCGGAAGATCATAATAGTGTGGAGAAAAGAAACAAACATTCTAACGATAGTACTTGTCCATATATAATCTCAATAAACTCCAAACAAAGAATATTCTTTTCCACTTCAGACCAGTTTATCCGAATAGAAATCGTCCCAGAAAAAATTGTAATTCTATATGAGACTACCCAAGGCATAATGGCCAGCAAGTCTCCTACCAAGTGCGAAATACCCATTCTAAGTTACTAACCGGCAACTACTCCATTGTTATCAGATTACCTAATAGAGGGAAAGAAGGATTTTTTTTTTTTTTTTTGGGTGGGTGTTTGAGGGGGTGGGGTGGGGGGCGAATCCACCAACCCAAATTAATCCATCTATACAAATAATCATCGTATAAACATTAATAATATATATAACAGTGAAACACAGAAAGAAAGGGGGAGCAATACCCTGACGGTAGAGGAGTTTGTTTTAGAATCCAACGAATTCCATGTTCTGAGAGGCGCATCGTCATTTCCCGAATCAAAATTCATTGTCCGTGGCGGCGGCGGCGACGCTGAACCTCCGGTGGGTCGAATCGGCAGGAAATCGTAGCTCGGAAGAATATCATCTTTGCTTCGATTATGATCCTCTGATGGTCGATTCATAAAATCGATGAAATCGTCATGACTGCTGTTATTGTTGGCGGTAGAACTCTGCGAATTGGATAGATCCATGATCTGCTTGTCCATGAACTGCGACGCCGTATTGTTATTCATCTGAATGCTCAATTATCTATAGAATCGCAAAGAAAAGACCGAGATTGAGGATTTCAGTGCCCCTTTTTTTGGATATTACTAAGGGTTTTTGCTTAATTTAAGAGAAAATTTGCCAGAGAAACTGATGTGAAGTTGAAGTCTTCGTTGTTTCTCGCGGTTTTCTAGAAAAATCGGTTACGATGGAGCAACTCAGCAACTGGAGAGAACGTAGAGGCCTAGTGTCAAAGGCTTACTAGTTTTCTTGGGCCTGTCAATAGTTGGGGCCAAAATGCACCTAACATAGGGACTCGATCCGTTTTCACACCTGCAATTGTTGAGGCCCATATTTTAACTACTATTTTCACTTAAAAACCAATATAAGCATAGCAAGCTGATTTTATTTCAATATACATATATATATATATATATCTGTCTTAGGGAGAGTGAACCTCTATATGTCCCCATGTAATTGGGGACTACCTCCACATGTCTCCATGTGATTGGGGACAGTCCCCAATCACATGGAGACATGTGGAGGTTCGCTCTCCTTAAAAGGAGAGCGAACCTCTCCTTAGAAATTTTAATATATATATACACACGGTAATATTTAAGCACTTTCAGTAGGTTTAGTTGCAAAACCTCTTATCCTATATAATATGTATTGATGCATGCCACATGAATTTGAAATACACGTGGATTTTCTAATATCTATTTCTATTAATAATTCTCGTTACATATTTTCCATATAAGCAATTATTTTATCATCACTAATGATCACAAGAAAAACTCGAAGACAACCATCTTATGTTCAACTTAGTACTTACCTATTTATTTATAATAACATTCCAAATTTATCGGCACAGTGTCTTTATTAGAATGCCTCGAAAAATGGAGATGCTATTATTCCATCTCAATTACATGTATATATCCACAATTGAGGTTGATGAATTATGCGCAACTGCCCATAAGGATTACCCTGAATTGACTTGAAGGCTACGTAAAGAATATGGAATATATGCAATGGGGGAATGCGATTCGAGTTGAATGAAAGCCCGGTTCAAGAGAATGAAATGTAACTTCACTAGCATTGTCTTTTCCCATATAATTAATACGGATGGAAACGAATAGATACCTTGTTGAGTTCTTCACTTTTCATCATCACATAATAGAATCATTGGATTTACATATTTGGTGTGCATACTTCCAACACGTTGGAAGACAATCTATTTGCTCTGTAGGCCAAAGAATCTTATATTGACGTGCACATTTCATATTTGATTTCTATCTTTAGAATTTAGAAATGAAATTTTGCTATATGTGACAGTAAATTTGGATCGTCATACCAATTTGTGATAATGGGTCATTTAGATAAAGTGAATCTTGAAATTACTGTCCATGGACTTGGAGCATTAAACAAGTACACAGTTGTTTGCTTAAACTTTTTGCGCTTTAATAATACTTTAGTCTTGAAGCTCTTAAAAAGAAAACATTCATGAGAGAGAGAGAGAGAGAGGTAAACCGGATAAAATGCTTATTTGTATTTCAATACTTAATTAATTTTAATTTGAAATACATTTTCTTGCTTGAAAGAAAACACAATGGAAATCATCAAATAAAATATGGGGTTTAAGCCCCTCACTTCTTAGTCAAACACCCTAGCATCAAAACAAGTATTCAATGACAGAAATCCCAGAAGGATTTGGCCATGGGACTTGGATTGTGACCATGTATTGCTCGTACCCAAATGAAACGTTCTTCCCATTGATTTTGCATGCTACTGGCTTTGCTGATGCATAAACCCTCATTTCTCCTGTGCCTTTGATACCAACTTGAACCAAATCGTCATCATTATCGAACTCCAATGACTGAATTGCGCCACCAGTATTGAGCATATTCACCAGACCAATTGGAGCAAACTGGATGGATTTGTTCGCCAAAACCCTGACTGGAGAGACTATTATGAGCTCAAAGTTAAAGGGGTCAAGGGAAATCTCGATGGCAGTTGATGGCTTTGCCAGTATCAGCCTCTTTTCGCTGTACAAGTAAGCTGCAAATACTTGAACCCCTTCAACAGGGATCGGATTTGGACCTTGTTTCCACTCGATGTCATTGGGGCTGGCCGTGGAGGACACGAGGTGGGAATACTGGGAAGCGCACTGGTTACGCCTCATCTCCCTGGACCATCCTCCTCCTTGGCAGTTGAATGCTCCCACAACTCCAGTGTACTGATTCAAACAAACAAGACATTCCATAAGATCAAGATGCCAGTATAAAAGTTCCAACTTTCAAGGAACTTCTAATTGTTATAGAATTATTACAAAATATTTAAAGAAAACACCCTCATTGCGGACTTTGATCGAACACTGGGGGGTGTATTTACAATTCTATTCACAAATTGCTGACTTTCATCGAAAATTTGTGTGGGGTATAAGTGATATTCAAAAATGTACCTTGTTGAGGTTCCAGATTTTGAGCATGGTCTTGCCGTTGTGGAGGGGGTCTTCAAATAGGCAGTCACGAGTAGGGAGGGCATAGTAGTCACAGCGCAGGAGGGAGCCATCAGGGAGGACCAAGCTCTTGAGCAGCTCAAAATTGTGCTGGCCAACAGAGTCACTGACATATATGGGTCCGCCGGAAATAGCACGGGAGGCAGCATGGAACTCGGCGCAGGGATGGGTAGACTGGAACATGTCCCAGTCAGGGTGGATGAAATTCCCCATCCACAAGCTATTGTAGGCACAGTGAACCATGTGGCACCCTTGCAGCCAGAATGTGCCATTGGGATCTCCCGATGGGTCAGTGCACCAAAAGTCATCACCTAATTGGACAATAACCAAACACCATTTTTTCTGTTAAATTCTACCGCCTCCATTCATACAAGTAGTACCCAGTTCTCCAGATATTTACAGAATTACAGTAACATCTTTTATCCAACCAAATCTATTTTATTGTAGAAGTAACCATGAATACGAAAGCTCGAGAACAGAAAAATGAATAATTTGGATGCATGAATGTCTAATTTGTCTATTGATGAAGTTGTAGATACGTGTTGTTAGTTACTGTCCATAATTTTTGCCTCCCTGGTACGGCACATATTAATTTTCCGCGTATCATTTAATCTAAACAAGAAACTTGTACCAATCTTATAAATCATAATCAACCCCTTTTTCTTGTAAAAGAGTGTGTATTAGTAGGAAGTCATAATCTAGTATTATCTTTGATTCTTCGATTAAAACTTGTACGCATAATTTTCTGTTTCATTTTCTCCAATCTTATACGGTTATACGTTAATTGATCAATAAATCAAGGTAATTAAGTAACTGATTGCCTTACCAACACGGCCAAGAGATATGGTCTCAGTTCCAAGGAACATAAAATCGTTGCAGTGCTCCATGCTAGCAATCACTCCGTTCCCTTTGAAGTGGTTCCTAACTGAGTTACTCAAGGCTTTGTAGTAAACCTTGGCCAGATCCACCCTTCCACCATAGTCCTCGCACAACATTTCTAGCAACTGCATATACGGTAAATATTAATTTTTTTTTTTTTTTTTTTTGAAAAAAGAGGCAAAATCGTATATAGAAGTAACTTGAAGAAAATTAACTGTGAACCACTTACGTGAATAACATCCACTTTGACTCCATCGATTCCGACGGATTCTAGGTGGGAGTGCAAACCTTCAAACATACGGTCAGCAAGTTGAGGTGGAACCAATCCAACACCGTTGTTCACAATCTTATCAACAGCCAAATCTTCCATGGTTGTTTCCAATCCAGGTGTCAACTTGGGTTTGATCACCTTTGCCTCGGGCATTCCCGGTGTGCCCGGCCTAAGCCCGCCCCAGTATCCACACAGGGCATGCCACACATAAACGTAGTCCACAGTGTTGAAAGTATTCTTTAGATCCCTAATAAAGGCCGCCATGCCCTTCTCCGCTGAGATGGGACTATCATAGTCCCTAAACTTGTAATTTTCTTCGAATTTTATCAACCGGCATGGCATCTGCTCACCGGCAGATGTCCGGTTCATGCCCTCTGAGGTGATTGGATCCTCGTCGTGGCATATAGATTGCCACCCGTCGTCAATCAGCACCAGCCCCGGCGGACAGCCGCCATCAACCAGCCCCTTGACGCCTTCCCAGACTCCCTGAGGCTGAACGGTCAAGTAAAATGCATCCCATGTGCACCATCCGAATTTGTCCACAATACCTGTTAATAATGGATAAATTAGTTCCACGTTAAATAAATATAAAACTATTAACCAATATATTATGATTTAGGCTATTTATCTAATTAGAACTAGAAGTCTAAATAATAATAAATTAATAATACCTGGTGAGGTTTTCTCCTCAAGGAGCCTGAAAGTTCCGAGGTGAGCCCGAGCCACTTTCATAGCGTCTTTCACCAAAGTGAAAGGATCGTCCCCGGCATGCATGTAAAGAACACTCCGGAAGGAAGCACTGGTGACCATAGTTGAACTGCTTTCGGCACAGACGTCGATGTAATCATCCTTTCCGGGCTCGAGGGAAGCCCGAAAAGAGCCTTCAATTAGTGGAAGGAGCAAAACATAGGGCCTGCTATCTGATTTGTCAAGCATGAGAATTTGAGTTTCCCTCTCGAGGTCTCTGCCATTGGTTCCAATCCAGTGGGTAGTCCACCAGACCTTGAACCTGAAAATGGACATGAATTTGATGCCTTTGAGTTTCCCAATTGGGATAACATGGTGGCTTTCAGGCTCCTTCACGTCGAACCCAACAAAGCAGCCTGGGGAGGCTGTTGCGGCCTTTTCCCCGGAAGTGTAGGGTGATGGGTTGGCGGTGATATTCACCGGAACTTCAGAGAGGAAAACTTGGCCATTGACAAGGAAATTATCATCATCTAAAGTGATTGATGAATTTGCGTATCCATCCACAAGAACAGTGGCATTTGAACCACCTTTGCTCAAACTGGGAGCCATTGAAATGGAAAAAAACAAAAGAAACTCAAACAAATAGTACCCCGCAAGAATGCAAAGAGAAATGCCAGAAACTATGAAGTTTCGATGAAGAAAAGTGAGAGCCCCAACTGCTGACTTATATAGATGATGAACTGATCGGGCTTCAGAATTTGGAATATGGAATCAGTAAAAGAAAATTAATTTATGATTCTGCAGGAGAAAATCATCTTTTTTTAAGGGCTAATTTGTAATTTCAATATATATATATATATATATATGAATGAATTTTTGAACCAACACTTGGAAAGAGTTGATTAATTTATAGGGATCAGGGTAAAAAGATTCAAAGGGAAGATGAGGTGGGAGGTTTATAACATTATAAATTAATTGGTGGGACAATATATATATATATATAAAATATGTAATACGAATATTAATTAATTAACTAATAATTATCCATATTACAATATATTGTCGTTTTCATCGAGAAAATTTCTTAATTCATAAAGGGGGCAGTGTGAATTTATGATGCTGTTATAACGTAATTGTCTCTTGACCAATATTGAGGAGAATCTCACCTACTTTTCTTAATTTCTTTTCTTGTGTAAAATCTTCCATACAATTTGTTGATTTGTTCTACAATCCTCTCGCCAAATTGATATGTTCGTTGACCCCCCACTATTTTCCTATAGAATATGAGATCATTTCTCCTTAATTGAGTGAATCATTTGATATGGGGATCTAAGGGTAGTTGCACGCATAAATAAAGGGATATACAAAATAATAGTATAAGTGGCACAATACATACATATATATATGAGTTCATGAAGAACTAATGTTCGAGTTTTTTTTCCTTTTTCCTTTTTTTTTTTGAAAGTTATTTTTTTTTTTGCCCTAAAGTTTTTATCATTTTTTTATGTTGCCATGATAGTTGCAAGATTTGTAATGTTAACAACCATTAACTACATTTTCTGAAAAAAGAAAAAAGAATCTTAACTGGTTTTAATAATCTGAGCTACCAATCTCCATTAATGTCTTTGAATCTAGAGCGTCTCCAATGCATAATTCTATAAATGATGATGTGGAGGAAAGAAATAAAGAGAAGATGATTATTTTAATTGTAGAGAAATAAATAAGTGTAGTAAAAAAGATTGGGAAAGGTGAAAAATGTGAAAGAGATAGAAATAAATTTAAAATAATGACAAAATAGTAATGAAAAATGTAGAAAAATAGTCTAGATGTGAAAGGGTATTGGAAATGATGATAAAAAAAGTGATGCAAAAATAATAAAAAAGGTGAGTAAATGAGAGAAAAGTTATTAAAAAGAGAGATTCGTAATAAAATTGGAAAAATGTGGAACCCATTAAAATTGTTGTGTCTTTTCTCTCTACTCAAATAGAAGATGTGTAAAAAATTATACATTGAAGAAGCAGTGTTCCCTTTCACACAATTTTTCGAACAACTAAATATTCGGGTGGTGTGCATGATTGTATGGGAGAATGCGTCTATACATCTCTGAAGTACTACCCGAAATTATGAAATACCTGTGAATACTTCATATCCATTCCGTTCTTAATTATAATTTATAATGATAATTCATAACAACGTATATGTTAATTATATAATAATTTTTTATATGTGTTTTGTTTTCTGATGGAAAACATATAATCAATTAATTACTAGTATGGGGTTAATTATAACATATGATATTTCATTATATCTACTTGCTAATGTATAATTGGAGACTCAATAGCTGGTCCTTTGCTTTTCATATTCCATGCACAACTAGAGTTGAAATCATAGAGATGACCAAGAAAATTTATGGACACTATTTCATTTGCCATATAGAGATATGTCACAATTGAACAATCGGAGAGAGGGTATATCATATAGGTCACCATATAATGGTCCTAGTTAAGAATCATTTTACATTTTATGTATTGTCATCTAAAATTAAAAGGGTACTCTTGAATTCCAAGTAGTGAAAGAATGAAAGAATTCTTTACATAAAGCAAACTTTTTGCAATTATTCTTCACTTTTTCTTCTAAGAATCTCTTTTATACAAGTCTGCTGTAAGCAATATGCATGTAGCATGAAAGAATTTCCACTGCAAAGTTTTTAGGAATGTTATTCTTGGTCAGATTCTTTTATTTTTCTTTAAACTAGTACTACACCCGTGCGTTGCACGGGAAAACTAATTATAATAGAAATGAAATTAAATCTAATAGAGTAACAAAATAAGTGCATATTTATTTCAAATATTCAAGATGATGGAAGTAATGGCCAATCCAAATTACTCCATTCGAGCTCGTCAAATATTTTATATTTTTTTCCGATAATGTAGTAAATGTTGAATAAATAATACACTCAGCTAGAATAGAAGAAACATGGAGTCTACTATTGCCATAAAAACATCTGAGGATAAGGATGTTGCATTCCTACTATTAGTACAGACACATCCTGATGAGATCTGTAAAAAAAAAGATTTATATGCTAAGTTATAAGACCGATGACTTGATTAAAGAAATTCTCTAACAATAAATATTCAACATATACATGTCGAATAACTAATACATCAAGAGATATTCAAGAACTGAAAAATCTCTAGAAAATAAAACAGAATAGCAAGAATTAATTTGATAATCCAGAGTAATAATTCTGATTTAACAATAATTAATATTATTAAAACTCAACTATTCAGTGTTGAACTCTTTAGAATTGTACTTATAGTAATTAAAAATTCATGTAAGATAAGTGTGTGTGTGTGTGTAAAGGGAAATTATCTTCTAAATAATAACTTGGATTCATTAATTAATAACTTCAAATTACCAATTTAATTTTAAAATTGACCAGAACTTTAAAAAAAATTGTTTTATTACAACTTAAAAAAAGAAAAAGAGAAACATACTTTTAAATGATAGTAAGTCAAAATCAATAATTTACTAAAATTAAACAACCTTTGGAAATTAACTTAAAATCATTAATCAATATCACGGCTAATTTATACTATATTGCAAAAATTGCCAAAGTAGCATGCTTCTTTTAACTATGGTTTTTATTAGTAATTTCAAATATAATATAATTATTATCTCACTAATAAATGATGCATCATCGCGATACATGGCAGTGTTTCTATAAATTTTGTCATGTTTTCTGATAGGGGATGTATTATTCTTTTCCAAAAATTATAGATGTCAATGCATTGACTAATTTACTAACAGGAAATTATCCCCCCCCCTTTCTCCCCAACCTTTAATAATAAAAAAATTTATTCACATTCATGTTTTTTTGCAAATTATTTACTCTTATGAGTTGTGCCATATTTCTTGCTAGCCAGAAAAATCTTCAAAAAATTATAAAATAACATATAGTTAAGACCAATTGTCTAAAAAATTAGGTGTGATTAGCTTTTTTTTTTTGTTTTTAATAAATCAGGTGGATTATTTTATTTCTTACCATTTATACAATGGTATAGAATTAAAGGATATATATGTGTGCGCGCTTGTGCTTGTGAGATGCCCTTCTTAAAAATGACATTATTGATAAATTAATCTTAAAAACAAATATATTATTCAAAAAGACACAATTTGTTAATAAAATTAAATAACCATGTAAATTTGCCCATATATATAATCTTGAAGAAAGAAAAAGGACATGTTACGGCTAATGTTCAAGCACTTTCCGAAGGTACTGTTACAGCACCCCCTATCCCATGTGGCATACATTGATGCACGCCACGTGGATTTGAAATACACTTGACGTGTATCAATGCGTGTCACATGGGTAGGAGGTGCTGTAACATCACCTCAAGGAGGTGCTTAAGGATTTTCAACATATATATATATATAGATTGGTTATATTGAATGATTTTATAAACTACAAAATGACTATTGTGTTTTTAGTATTTAATATTAAGTACAACAAACATAATTCCATTGGAAGATTTTATTTTATTTTATTTATAAAAGAAACTTCCAATATTTGAGAGTACAAATATAGGGAATAAGTTCGAATAAGGTAAATCATATCAATTAGGAATGTCCAAATAAGGAATGAAACAAAATAAGAAAAATAAAAAGCTAAAAGGTACCGCAAGACTGACCCAACTGACCCAATTTAGGCGGGAAAAAAATAAAGGCTACTAAAGTGACTTTATACATATATATATATATATATATTGCATGCAATACTCCATACCCACAAAAAAAAAATAGTAGTTAATTAAATTGAACTCTATAAATTTCTTACCATCAGAAATATATCAGCTCTTCACTGAAAATTAATTCGTTTAATAACATCTCACAAAAATTTATATAATTATATCTGTCTATTAAGGAGTCCGAGCTTTTCCAAATTTGCGGACATAACTATTTGATGCCATTGATGTTAAAGATATAATATAATAAATAACATAAAATTGGCCGATCTATAGCTTAAGCTGTTAGATCAAATCGCCTTAACAATTTAACATGGTATCAGAGCAAGCAAATGTCCTTGGCTCAAATCTCCGTGCTACCCAATTAAATAAAATATACATATATATATATATATAGACTTTGATGGGAAAAAGATCTCGCCTATATGTGAGGGGATGTGTTAAAGATACAATATAATAAATACTACAAAATTGGCCGGATCTATAGCTTAAACTTTTAGATCAAGTGGTCTTAACAATTTAACAATTGGCAAAAAATTGCATCTCAAATTTCAATTTTGTATATCCCATTTTGAGAAAATGAAAATATGACTATATACATATATACGCATTTTTGGATATTTTTCATAAGGAAAATGTAAGACCTCTAAATACTTCTTAAACAATAACGTCTTATCTTCATTGTTGTCTATATACAGAAAGTTTCACGAAACACCTCCAAAATACGTATAATAATAGATAAGTTTCTTTACAATCAATTGCGATTAGCAGACAATCCAAAATAAGTTTTTTGCATGCATTCATGATTCAACCACCAAACTAACCCTTGGAATTATAAAACTAACACTATATATCTTTGTGTATAATATTTAACGTGCGTATTTATACATCATACAGCTATCTTTTAATCAAAATAAGGTAAGATCACACATGTGATCCGTGCCGAACATAAGATATACAGAATATGTACCCGATGATCCTAATGACCACTCCGCCTTCGGCATTGGAATCAATCAAATTATTAAAACAAAGTGTTCGGCAACTGTCCGGATTATAATTTAGATTATAATCTACTATGTGTCATTATTTTATTAATTACTTTTTGTAAAAAGTAAAAGATTCCTGCTTGACTATTACTTTTTGATTTTTTGAAAAAAGTGAAATCAATAAAATGATGTCGTGTGGCAGGGTGTGTTGCCAAACACTTTGTAATTGTTTGTGCCACGGTGCAAGTGGTTTTACTTTCTTTTCTATCCGATCGATCGCAACTTTCGATCCTGATTGCAGAATATTCTATTTTGTCGTCCCTGACAACATAAACTATTATTTTTCAAATGAATTGGTCACTTTAGTCAATATTTCTTCTATTTCAAATTAAATTTATTATTATTATCATCGTCGTCATCATCATCATCTAATTCATTTCTTTATTGACAAACAAAATCCTTACTATTCTCTAGACTAGACTCGGGGAGATATAGAAACTTATCTTAAACTTTTCGAAGGGGCAGTGATTCAAACTTTTTCCCCCTTTTTAACACAAGGGAGGGAGGAAGGGAGATAGGGCGAGGGATGTGTGTAGTTTGAACGAGAATCTCTTACTTAGAAATTTGAGTATCTAATCATTGTAACACAAATTTGAACCATTTTATAGTTAAATTTTGTTAGTTTTACGTGGAGTAATGCTATTTAGTATTACTGGTACTTAACACTATATCGAGGTGACATTAAATGCTAAGTTGAATTAAATGAGTCATTTATTTATTCATTTAATGTTACTTGTCATTTAATGCCACATTTGATACCACTTAAACTGGTGTCAAGTACCACTGGTGCTACATTGTATTATTCTTTTACTTAATATTATTGTAAATAAATAAATGGATTAAAATTTATCTGTAAGTTAGTTTGCAAATTAAATAAGCACGTGGCACTGATTTTCTTCCTCCTTTTTTTATTTTTATTTTTGGGTAACATTATAATTATTATATATATATATATATATATATTGTGCAACCACAGAAGGGTATTGGAAAAAAAAAAAATAGCGATACTGGGCAACCTAACGAATTGCCAAAAGTCGAAGACCTTACCCCCTAAGTTATCAGAAAACAAACAAAATTGGAATAAAGTCATCTTACTTTTCTCCTCCAACAAGAATTACAAAAGGGAGAGCTTTATGAATCCGATCGTAATATACCTCATATTTTGGATGTTTCAGAATTGCCATGTGTTGTGCAATATCGTGGGTGTATTTTACTTTGCTTCCTTCGCCTTTGTTAAATTTGACTCTTATCCTTTGTGATATCTTATTACAAATTAATAACGACAGATGTACATCCGTTGCAAACTTCCGACGGAATTGTCGGAACTTTGAGACGGGCAGAAATCCGTCAGAAATTTCCGACGGCAAAACTCTTCGATGGAAGAGTATTTTCCGTCAGAAATTTCCGACGGACTTAGACAGACCGTTGGAAATTTCCGATGGTGTCCTTTGGCCGTCGGAACATTCAGACGGCTAAAGGACATCGTCGGAAATTTCCGACGGCATCCACCATCGTCGGAAATTTCCTACTGCCTACTTAAGCTGGAGACGGCAACCTTATACTATTGGAAATTACCGACGGCCTAAGGATGCCGTTGGACATTTCTGACGGATTTTGTGACTAAATTTATGTTTTTAATTATACTTTGTAACATATTGTTAATTAAATTTTTTTAAAAAAAAATTGAAGATATCTGTTTAATTATCCCTTTACTATCGCATATGCCCATTTTATCAAATAATACGCATATTTGACAAATCATTTATAAAAAAATGTAATATGTAAAATAAATTTTTAGTAGACAGTCTTTTCAAATTTTTTTAGTTTTAATTAAAACAATGAATATTATAGTATAGAAAACTAATGTAAAAAAACATTACATTAATTGACCCAAACAAATAAAATTTAGAGTATAACTTATATTTAAATATATAATAAAAGTTATATTAAATACAAGTTATGTTTAAGGGAAAAGTTTATTATTTTTAAATTGACAAAACTACTAGAATATTTAAATATTCTAGAATACTTTATATATAAAGTATATTATAAAGTATACAATATATAAAGTATATTATAAAAGTTATAATATGCTTTATATATTTTTTGAAGTTATTTTTTAGGTAGTTATATTGACACCACTATTTTTATAATCACACCATATTTCTAACTGCATTATACATTGATCTTTAGTTTTTTTCTATTTATTGTATTCACGCTCTTAATATTATTTGAATTTTTTAATACATTATATATATTTTTTTTGAATTTGTTAGTTTTATTAGGATTTTTAAAAATGAGGCAGGTAGTAAGTATTTTTTCCATTATTGTATATATATACGAAAGATTATATGTAAGAATGTATATTGTCTTTTAAATAATTATAAACTTTACGATTACTAAGTCCATT
Organism: Nyctanthes arbor-tristis; assembly: GCA_963692815.1. Lineage (NCBI taxonomy): Eukaryota > Viridiplantae > Streptophyta > Magnoliopsida > Lamiales > Oleaceae > Nyctanthes > Nyctanthes arbor-tristis. The sequence goes on along the minus strand of CAVNYN010288451.1, from coordinate 33,399 downwards.
GATCTTATTGATTCAATTAATGTATACTTGTATTTCTATATTCTATACAGGGTGAAAATATTACAGATTTATGTTTAACTATCTAATAATATATTTTAGTAAGTTTTTCTACTTGTACAATACACGAGTGATTTAACTAGTATAATAGAAAACAAATACTTTAGTAATTGATGAAGATTTTATTTGGTTATTTGGAGGTTAATGTTTAAAATAATAGTTATAAATAAAGTTTTATTATTTATTGGTATTTTAAAAAAATCACATAAATCACATTTTTATTAATACAATAAAAAATTTAATAGACAATGAAATACTATAATGTAGAAAACTAGTGTAAAACAATATTACGTTGATTTTGACGCAGATAAATACATTTTTTGAGAGGACATATAAATAAAATTTAGAGTACAATATATATTTAAGTATAATAAAAAATTAAATTAAATAAAAAGTCCAATGTTTAAAGAAGAAATTTTCATTATTTTTAAATTGTCAAAATTACCAGATATACTTTATATATATTTTTTGGGGCAAACAATTTCCAAACATGCGAGGTGGCCTCGCGGTTGGGAACTGACTCCCTAATCCGTAGGTCACTGGCTCAAGCCCCAACCCAAGCATTTCACACAAAGAATTAACTTGCGGTTCGAGTTGGGCAGGTCAACGGGTCGCGGGTTAGCGCTGTGAGGTTCGAGGGTTAACGGATCGGGTCGATTAAAATTATTCTATCATACTATACGTGGTCCGTTAGAAATTTCCAACGGACACTAAAATTCCTTCGGAACGCATTAGCTGTGCGATCTTCAGCGACGATGTTTTCGATAGTCGTTTTGCCGTTGCTGTTGACCTTTAGCGACGGAATTTGGGCTATCCGTCGTTGAAGGATAGATTTTTAGTAGTGAATATCTAACTTGACGTGAGTCAGTAATGATATTTCTCTAGATGATCCGTCATACACACACATGGCGAAAAATTATAGGGGCAACTGTGTGAGTCTCCACATATAAGGAGTCTACTGTATAGATTTCTCCAATAACCTTCTACCACATATGGTATGATAGAATAATTCCACTATAAATCTGACGAGACATCATTTGTATGATGTGACTCGTAAATTCTCCTAAGTAAAATTCTATTCCATGTTTTGTGTTTAAGCATATATTTACGGTAAGTACTAACAGTATTCATAATAATGATTAGGAGCCCACTTGTATTTACTTCTCAGTGTGTATTCAGAGTTGGCCTGAAACAATGCTATATATTGACGAATTACTCAACCACCGCATACCGGCGATTTTGGGCGGTCGCCCGCCAAGAAGTATGGAAGCTGGGTCCACCAACCACCGACCACAGGAAGTCAAAAAGTCCCCATACTTCTCCCATAAGAAAGGAACTAGGTGAAACGTGGAGGGTGGTAATTGGACTTGTCAAAAGTTTACGGTAGTCAAAAATTTGCAGAGCTTGAAACTCAAAAACGTTGTACTAGCCAATTTAACTGCTACTCGCTGTCCACAAGTACCAATAAGCAGCCTCCACCATTCGAACCTTGAATTATTGAGCGAATCCAATTATGTTAATGAAGTAGGAAGAATAGCCTAGAATTACGCTCAACTTTGTTTGAAACATAACTACAAATGGACCCCACACAGATAATTACAATATTTATCTGTATTAATTAATTTACAAAATAACGTTATTTATTTATCTTTTTTTAATTTATACTACCATATATGTTCTCAAAATTTCATGCAAAGATAAGCAAAATATATTTACGGAGATTTTGGTCAACGTAGATTATGCTAATTGGCGGTAAGAATCAGAGACATAGCCTGGCCCGCCGGCATTGGTGTACGTGGAGAAATAAGCATGCAAAAGGCCACACCCAAGTACGGCATACAATTTACAGACAATTGGGATCGAATATGGATGGTCATGTTCCCATGCTTCTTTGTTGGTCTGGATGGAGGCACCAAACATGGGCGTGTCATGGTGACTATTATGCTGCATTTTGTAGTCAGATGACACGAATGTTAATTAATTAACTGGGGTTAGTCCACCATAACACCCGCCATATATATTGACGGATATTGTTTTCTAAAAGGCATACAAATTTATAATCAATTTTTTGTATGGTACATTCTTTTTTTTTTTTTTTTTATAATTTGACAGTTGTATGGTACATTAAACCAACAATTTACAATTTTGCATGGTAAAGCATAACGGTAATAATTGGTTAAATAATAATCTAACAATTTTAAGTTAAAAGGCCAAAATTTATGGTACTCCAGGAGTCAGTACTTCGGGTCAATTAAGAATCCGAATGTGAATACAAGAGCCTTAATTTATTACTTAATTTGGGTCCCGAATCCCTCATGTGAATTCTTAATTGATTAAGAGTACCATAATTTTTTCCGTAAGATAGTATGGAATTTGTGAAGTTGCACCATTCTGTTGGGCTCAAACTATGTTAACGACCATATATGTCACATGTCACCCATTAAAACCGCGTGATAGCTTACATTTTAATAATGGGCATTATAATTATCTTTCATTCATCACATTTATCTTAATCACTAATATAACCTTTAACAAAATGAAAAAAAGCTCTTGTATAGTTTAATTACTAGTTTCAGTTAATACAAACAAACGAAAATCAAATATTTCGAAGGGGTTGGTTAACAATTTGTTTTTGGTTCTTCAACTTTATTCATTATCTGTGGAAGTTCTATAGAGTTACTTCTGACGAAGGACTAATTACAGAATGCAAGCGCAAATATGGCCTCCAGTGAAGGACCAATTATTCAATAATCAATATCATATGAGAAAGATGACATCTAATATTAATTATGAAGTGTACTTTAAATGAAATAAGATACAGGATTAGCACTAGAGGAATATTTTGTATAGTTCAAAGACGCGAAGAGGCATTGATATAAAGTTTCTTAGTAATCGTCGGTAGCTGAAAAATGTTTAATTTTTGTTGAGTTTGAGGTTTTATTTTTTTCGAACTCATTTTCTCCTTCAAGATTAATCATGTCTTGCAAATATAAACCACCCCCCTTCACATTTTTGCAAATTCATTTGGCCAAAGTAGCTTGTGCCATATACTTGAGGTTTCCTCTTCACTCATTTTAGAACTTGTGTTTTTAATGAAATGATGTCACATACGTGACATATGTAAACTAATTTCTTTAAACATATTGTCAGTAGAATATTTAATTTGGATTTCCAGATTGAGTGATTTTTTCTGAACTAAAGATGTTATGGGCAGGGCTTCAATCGCATTTCATGATTAGTTTTGCTTCTCTATTGTGATAATCCATTTTTAGTCCCCACGGCACCAAAAAATTAATAATAATAATAATAAAAAGCCATGGACTCAAATGACACAAAATCATCCAACATCTCAGAACTTACAAAAATGGTTTTTGCCACCCACGCTGATTGTTTAATTAGCCGAAAGGAATAGATTTCAATGTTAATGAAAGTAAAATCACACAAAAGAATAAGAAAATTGTATTGAGACATAAAAAATTATTGACAATTATGTAATCTTCTTATTTGTATGTATTTAATTCCTAATGTATTAATATATATATATATATATATAACCCATTAATCTCATCGGTAAGATATAAATGATGTTTGCAAACAAATCATAAATGGTATGATTAATTGACATACAGAAATGAAATAAGGATGTTGTCTAAAGTCATGATAGAGAAAATATAATCTTGCTGAATTATTCTTAAGGCAATTAGAATAGAAAATAAGAGCCAATAAATACTTTTTACGACAATAAAAGTATTTCGGTATAAGATAACATAATAGATGAAGTTTATTAACATCTCATGAAAATAATAGATGAAGAAAAATATAGTTACCGCACAGCTAAAGAACTCAATGCATATTTAGGTTGCAGAAAAATTTCTACGGCCTAAAAATTAATATGAAATGTTGCAATAGGAATTTGCTTTTGGTTGGAAACGGGTTTTATTTTCACGAATTCATCTATAATGGTAAATGAATCAATATAATTCAATATGATTAACATCTTCCCCATTCGGTCGAGTCGGTGTAGTCTACAATCTTTCGGCTCAGTTTTATTCTTTTAGATTGCGTTTTAGATTTTTTATTTTTATTATTTTTTATTTAATTAATCTAAGCTAATTCAATGGAATAATTTGGGTGGCCATTAAAAAAAATTATTGTTCCATAAAAGGTGAATTATTGAGAAAGAGTATCACAATCTAACTTATTATTGTCATATAAATAAAGCGGTGTCTAAAAATAAGACATCGTAAAGAAAAGAAAACAAATAACCATTTTGAATATGATAAGACAAAATAACCAAGAGGTGAATTATTGAGAAAAACCATCCCAACATAATTTGTCCATAACGTATAAAGAAAGAGATGACCAAAAATAAGATGTCGATATTTTCAAGGGGAGGTGGGAATTGTTTTCTAGAGAAAATAAAAAAACTATGCTTACTAAGATTGTACCATGAAATTTAAATTCCATTTCTACTTGTGAATTAAAAGCACAAAAATTGAAATTTAGATAGAAAATTTATCCAATCAACCACACTCTAATAATAATCATTTGCATGAAAAACCAATAAGGATACTAAAGAAAATAGACATGCTCTTTTGAAAAGGACATACTAATTTAGCCGTTGTCTATTGTATGTTCATTACCATATTGATTATTTTTCCAATATTGTACTTAAAAAATGTAAAGCATATATTTGAAACGTAATAATAAAGTGTGGGAAATATTTCACCAACTGTTTAGAAATTGAATACATTACGAATATATCAGATAACTAAAGAAGTTAATATGTACACAGATTTGAATATGCAAAATGTAATTTGTAAGAATGGGAAGGATCTGGAGTGGATAAGGAGAGGAGATTTAAAGGTGCACAAAAAAAACCCCAATTTGTAGGCGTCTAATATAGGAAACGATGAAAATAGGCGTCTAAAAAAATATAACATATAAAGAAAACTGAATACCTAATTTGCAGGCGTCTAAAATAGGAAAATAAATTACATATAAAGAAAACTTAGGGTAAGCTACAATTTACCCCAAGAGTGTGGTATATATAGACACCACGAAAAAAAAAAGTAGGGAAATTGCCGTGTCTACAGACACCGCAACTCTTGATTTAGATATTAATGGATTATTATTATTATTATTATTATTATTATTATTATTATTTGAGTAGAATCTAGTCAATTTATTGATCGTGGAAAATTGCCAATTGCAAAAATAAAATAACCATGTCCACATAGTTACAATGCAAATTATGAGATAACAAAAATGTGGCAACGATATGGGCAGCATTATTTTCCTCACGGCAAATAAAACTACAAGTTCCAGTATCCATACTTGCCAAGAGCGACTTGATCTCGCGTAAAGTAGAATTGTGTAGATGGAAGTCGAGGTTATTCCTCAAACTTGCCAGTAGAGATAAACAATCAGTTTCGACCTCAGATAGATGAAGCACATGTTGCCTAGTAAAACGGAGTCCTTCTAGCATCCCTATGGCCTCAGCTAGTTTAATTAGTCTTATTACACATTCTTTTCTCTTTCTTCTTATTATCGAGTACACCACAAGTATTACAAACACTCACGAACCAACATATCAATGTTCGCAAAAAGTTGCGTTCTTGGATAGGTAATTGAAAGAAATAACTGAAATTCAGTGAATGACAAAGACATATAAACTAAGCAGTAAACCAAGCCAATAAGCCCTAAATTATAATTTATAAACTAAACCCTACAAAATACAAATTGAACAAAACTTAAAATCTATAAAAAAAAATCTTGAGGTAGTAAGAGGATTTAGGGTTTTACCTAAGATAATTACCTTACAATTTATTCCCCTAGTGCTTAATCACCATTGGCGAATGCTCAAGTTGTCGGAAAATGAGGTCAAACTGCACTCTGAGCTTTTGAGTTTTGAGAAGAAGAAGTAGCCGCCAGCTGGCATCGTAATCCGTAGCAGCAGCTGGCAGAGTCGATCAGTCCATCGATTAGTCCGTCAAAGAAAAAAGTAGAGACCACTCTAGAGTCGAAGAACACGCAGATGACAGAACGTGAGACACTAGTTTTGGTTTTGGGAAATTTAATTTTAATTGGGCCACTCTAATTTTCGGTTATATTTTAATTGATTGGGCCATATTGGACTAGACTTTTATAGTTTTGATCAAGCCTTTATTTTTTTACTTAAATGGTCTAAGAAAACAGGCGGCCTATACATTTTTTTTCTTGGGCCAGTGCGGTCCATGGACCGCACTGGGCCTATTGGGCCTCCTCCCCTGGATATGTTATGGGTTTTAAACAATGAAATTGTTGGATTTTGTATATGTTTGGGGAGTTGAGTGTAATATATAAAGAGAAAGAATAACCGTGATTGATTTTGCACTGTGGTGTACACTCAAAATTGAAAATATAATTTTGATTTGGTCTTTGACAATCTATGGACTTTTTTCGATTACGGTTTACAGAAATAGATGGAGATTATGGTGGATTTATGGCGTATATTAGGAGAAAAAGAGGACAGGGTTGAGATGAAAATTTTTTACCCTATGCACAAAGAGATCGGTTGTGTGAAGGATGGGTTTGAGATGGTGAAAGGCATGGGTGAAGCTACCAAACGCCCAGTGCGATCGATGGACCGCACTAGACTTACAACATGGACCTGGACCGCACTCAAAATAAGTCCAAATTCTAACCCATTAATTATTTTCTTTTTAAAAAAAGGCCAACCCATTGTCTTGATCCAAAGAAAATAAAATAACCCAGCCCAATTCCTAAAGCCCATTACTAAACTCCTTTTGAATATCACGAAGGTAGAATCACTAAAACCAAATTCAGTCCCTGCGTCTGCGTGTGTGGTGCGCGAATTCGACGAGGAGTTAAAGTCCTTCATTGCTCAGAGTTTTGGACGACTGGACCTTGACGACGGCGATTGAGCGACTGGACCTTGCTCCAACTCAACACTTCCTACAAACTTTTTGCCACGCTCATTCGCGGTTCGTCCCTTGGTATTGGCATCTCAGTAATATGTAATGACTAAATACAATGATTTGATTATTATGTTTATATAAAACTTATTTTGGGTTTATTTTTGCTTGCAATAACATTTACTTAATATGTTTGATGTGCTAAATTGTAAAACCCTAATTTTTACTTTATACTTCAATTTAGTAAAGCCCTAACAATTACAATTCTATTTCTTAAAACTCCAGCCTGGCAACTACTCCATCAAAAGAAAAAAATTTCTGACCACACTGGCTACAAATCCTGGCTATGCCACTAGTCAAAGGAAACTTTGAGTTGGGGCTATGTGGTGTGCTATTTTTCCTTCCATGCTTATGTTATATTATAACTTCAAATTTTATATAAGTTATTTAAGGATATATATATATATCTCTGTGTGTATGTAAATAATGAGTCCTTAAGCATGGATACATGTTATGTAAATTTAAAATACAGATAACTTTAATTTGAAATATATGTGGTGTGCATAGGTCATTGGTCAAAAGTTTTTGAAATTTTTCTTGTAAATAAATAGTGATGTTCCTATTCAAGCTATGTTTTAATAGTAGTGGTTCTATAATGTTGTGTAAAAAATAAAAAGCGTATTACCTTTTTATAATTTTTGCTAATACATCATGTTTAGTCGTTGTATATCATTCATCAAGTGATTGGTTATTAACTTATCATGTTAAATTTCAATTTTTTATTGGGATGCTTAACGTTACCATTATTGTAAAAATAATTATTATCGTGATGTATACTTGTATACTGGGTTTTCTGCCTCAAGATTGGATTGGGCCAAACCCAATAAATTTTCATTAGAAAGCCCAAGAATAAATAAAAAGGGCCGAGTCCGTTCCATAAATCAGCCATAATCCAGCGTCATATCGGCGGTCAATCTTTCATCTCCATTTCGCTTGCCACTGTGGATTTGGTGATTTTCATTTTTGTGTGAAGTTTTGTTGTGTGGACTTTGTCGAAACTCGAATCAGCTATGAGGGAAGAATTATTGCATATGTTGATTATTAATTTAACGCCTATTCCCCAATTTCAGAAGTGAGCTTAAGGAAAGGAAAAATGGAGGCTTCATCTTCTTCCCTCAGTTTCAGAAGGTAGGCTACTGTTATGGGTAATCTTGACTTTTAAATGCACTGAATTGAGGTGTTGATATATTTCGTTCAATTATAATCGTTTAATATGTCATCTATTTTGGTCGTCGCAACAATTTCAAGCCCTACAACCACGAGTATAGAAACGGGAAGAAACCCCAGGCGGGCAATTCCTCAATTTGTAAAATTTGCAAAAGATCACTTGAAATGCAGAGATTTACAATCGACGTTGTGTTTGGCCACTGCTAATGGTGGTATCAGGATGGAACCGAATGGGGTTGGTGATGGAGATGGTGTAATTATTGTTGACCATGGCTCACGTAGAAAGGAGTCCAATGTAATGTTAAGTAAGCTTCTCTGTTCGTTCAGTACTGTCAAATTCTTAGTGGCATGTATTTGAATACTTCTTGTGAAAATTATTGCTGATCATGGTTAAGGGCAAGACGAGTTGAGTATAACGTTCAGTAAGCAGTATCTTCTCTGGTGGTTCAGTATTGACAAATCATAGTGGCTTGCCTTACTTTGATTACTTCTTGTGAAGTGAGAGTCTCCCCTGGTTTTTCCGGCGGTGAAACTTGACTCATTCTCTCTGTGAATGGGATAACTTCATTCTGTGTATTTTATGCTTTGGATGCACTTTTTAATGGAAATTTCTGAACCATGCTAAATTGCAAGAAATGGGGATCACTAGCCTGCTTCATTTCATTTTTTGGTTGGGGTGGGCAGTGGGGAGGTAGAACAATGATAAAGGGGTGAGATGTTTCGTATCTTTATGCTGTTATTATTGTATGTATCCACCACCTGAAACTCATTATATCCCCCTTTTCGTGGCTTTTGCAGACCAGTTTGTGGAAATGTTCAGAGAGAAAAACAAATACCCCATAGTGGAGCCTGCTCACATGGTATATTCTACTCTTATCAGTTGATCTTTTGCTTAGAGAATAAAGATGTGGACAACTTGATTACATAATATGATATGTGCTTGCATACTGATACAAATGGAAACTCTCATCCCTTTGCACATTTTGTTCTTGATATAAGAAGTGCTTGACATGCCTTATTATTGATTTGCAAGATCCTTGAATTTGAATTTTTTAGATATTCTGAGTTCCTTCCTTATAAGCAGGAACTGGCTGAGCCATCAATCAAAGATGCTTTCAGATTATGTGTTCAGCAAGGGGCTCATCATATTATAGTGAGCCCATTTTTCTTGTTTCCTGGAAGACATTGGCACCTGGTGAGTCTGTGAAATATTATAATCTCTCATTTACCAGTTGGTATGAAGTCAAGAGTTTAGGTTAGATTCTCAAATGGGGAATCAGAAGCGCGGTAAGAATAAATTTGGGCGCTGCATACAACAGGATATTCCTTCTTTAACAGCTGAAGCCGCAAAGGAGCACCCAGGGGTCTCGTATATCATTACAGCCCCACTTGGTCTCCATGAACTTCTTGTGGTATAAATTCCTCTATTTTCTTTGAGTGTGTTTCCCTTGATTATTATTTCATTTCTGTCCATAATGGAGATGATTGTGACTGAACATAATGCTGTTTGCTGTACATTACAAGCTAATAAGAGATTGGTGTTACAGGATGTGGTGAATGACAGAATCAAGCACTGCTTAAGCCAAGTTGCGGGAGAAGCTGACAAGTGCTCAGTTTGTGCTGGCACAGAGAAATGCCGGGTTTATAACTAATGTGATTGCCTGATTGGATATGACGAGACAATAAGAATTAAGATGTGATAATTACCACTCCGATCTCCCCTGAAAAATATGCTCTCTTATCTTTGGTTGTAGGCAAATCATAGTAGCCTTGGTGTAATACACAATCCGAAGTTCTACTGATGCAATGGTGTTTCATTGTGGGTTGATGTAATACATGATCTGAAGTTCTACAGATATGGTATTATATGTACTACATAAATGGATGAATCTGTTCTACTGATGCATGTATATTATTTATTAAATTACTAGTGTGTTGCACGTAACTTGATCATAATGTTTGTGCACGTTTCTTATATGTTGCACGCTTCAACAGTTTTCTAATACTACCATATTTGAGCGATTATTGTTGGTTTACTTGTAGAGTTTAGCTTTCAGTTACATTTTTTTTCCTTTGTTTCTTTTTGTTCTTTTGATAACTTAATATTGTAACATTATATTTATTGGATTAGAATCGAAAATGTGTGGCTTTTCAAAAAAAAAAAAAGGTCAAAAATATGTGAGGATGCATTTCAAATAGTATAACCAAAAGGATGCATTTGTTATTTTCAAGGTTGCAGTAATTGGTGGTGGCAATCGGATTTTGTAGGCAATAAGAAAGTATTTGTGGAAAAAACGAGTATAGTAAATTGTTATGACTTATGAAGTACGCGCTTGTTTGATGCTCTTTATTTGCTCTTTTTTTGTCAAATTTATAATTTTACTTACTATTGATTTGACATTTGATTTGACAATTGCTCAATTATAACCACATATTTCATACCTTTTTATATTCTCAATACACATTCTACCTCCCTCATCTTTATAAATTCTACAAAAAAAGAGCAAATAAAGAGCTTCAAACAAGCTCAATTAAAAGGTCTGATTGCTTAATTCTTGATATCATTTGCGCTTGAGTGATGCTGCTTGTACAAACTACAAACATTTAACAAAAAGTTAAAACAACATTGCAGGTGGCATGGTTTTTCTATGCCTCATATATTACCTTAAAACCCAAGGTCAATAGTTGTAAGGTGGCACGGTTTTGCTATGCGTCATATTACCTTAAGAACTAAGGTCAATAGTTGTAACGTACATATTGCACAATTTTGTATAAATTTGTATAAAGTATTTGTTCGAATAGATATTTCCTTTGAACATGCATCCCCAAACTCTTTTTGGATTGACGCTTACTAATCACTAAATTATTTAAAATTTAAAAGTAGGTTACATCATGTAATAAATAATAAAATAAATACATCTCATATTTACATGTACTATTTTACTGTTTTGGTCACCCCATTCCAATTATATAGCGGGTAATTGTAGCAAAGGTCCCTAACAATTTAATAATAATGGGTGTGGATGAAATTTAAAATGGATGCAGCGGCTGGGGACCTTTGCTGCAAATTACTCTTATGTAGCACCAACATAAAGAAAAATTCTATCCTTCTTAAATAAAATTATTTTGGTAAAAGAACAAAAATATTTGTATTTTTATTTTATTACTATTATTAATTAATTTTGTAAATAATGTTTAATATGTTCTGAAAAACAAATTTGGTTTTTGATTAAAAAAAAAAAAAGAAAAACAAAAATTTGGTTTGGAATTTGGCTCCTTAATTGCTTCTTCCAGGGACTGAGCACAAAATAGGAAAAAGTTGGGTCTAGGAGAAGGGAGACTTGGCAATAAGCATTACTCGCCTCAAGCCTCAAGGTATCGGTTTTGTTGCATTGATTTCTAGCGTAATTCGTCTTCCTCTGTTCTTCATCACCAAACAATTTGTAGGTAGAGTTCAAATTGGTGTGCTAATCCAATTAGAAGATTCCTCCCAGCTTCATCGCTACTCTTCTTCTAGCCTAGCTCCTAGGAATTGGATTTCCTTTTATTTATTTATTTATTTATTTATTTTCTGTAGCAAATCTTGCTTATGCACCAGGATTTTCTGTGAATACCTCGTATTCTTCTTCTTCTTGGAAGTCCAGTGCGGGCAATCGTCTCCCCTGGAGTTACTGTGATTGTGAACTTCCAGTAAATTATACTCTCCCGTGCTAGTAATGGTATTCGTGTACTGACTGAAACCTTTTTCGATTTTTCTTACTCTTTTTTTTTTTTTTAATAAATCTTCCAGTTAATCAATATGAGCACATTCCTGGAAACCTACGCATTGAAGTCTGTTAATGATTTACCTGCTCCTTTTCGATCTACCTTTAATTTCAGGTACCATTTTTGTGATTTGGCTTTTCGTTAAGTCCAATACGAAGTCGGTTGTCCTCTTTAACGTGAATTCTCCAGATCTTGATGTATAAATTTACTGAGACTTACTTATGGAATTTAAAACCGCAATTCACCTATCCTAGGAGTGGCCATGATTTCGAACTTTTATCACGTCTAATGCAAATCTTCCTCATGCTAGGTTAGAGTTACATAAATGAGGGGAATCACGTCTTGCTAATTTGTGCAACCAATATGAAACACTTTGAAACGTTACTGCTTGAGAGATTTCTTGGATTTGACTGAAATGTAGTGGTAAGATACCATCTAGAAGTTCCTGATGTTCTATGTGCAAGCTATGTTTTCTTCACTGTACATGCAGGTATTTCAACTCATTGCAGAGCGAATGCTTTCCTGCATGCTTTCTTTCCGACATAAATATGGTTATTTCAGCACCAACTGGAAGTGGAAAAACAGTGCTGTTCGAGTTATGCATATTGAGGCTTCTCTCAAAGTTCATCTCAAGTGACGGGAAATTTATCCATGTGAAACGGACCCTTAAAACTGTAAGTTTCTCATTCTTCTTGCCTACAGTTCAATTTTTGTATGTTCACTTTGAATTCGTGATGCTCAGTCAACATTGCCGTAATACGATGTGTTTAATGATAAGAGGTTTGTACTAAGATGTGAGAGTGACTACGAGGCCCATTTGTTTTTCGTAACCAATGCCTCTCCAAAAATCAGGATATATCATTTCAAATATGAAAGTAGAATTAACGTGGAATCTTAAGTTACAAACATATTTATTGTCAAGTTTTGTTCCTTGACATGGATGCAATTATTACTCAACTGAATTGTATGAATCATTATATTTCTTATTGGAGTTGGTTATGGTTTATGCATGTATTTTGTGGGTTAAGATATACATAGCACCTTCAAAAGCTTTGGTGCAAGAAAAGCTAAGAGATTGGACCCAGAAGTTAGGATCGTTGGAGATAAGTTGCCTTGAGCTGACAAGTGATAACGAGTACTACAGTAATAAGAATATACAGGATGCTGACATCATACTTACTACTCCAGAGGTCAGTAAGCCATGAGATTCATTATTATTATTATATATATATATACACATATATATATATATTAACCCTATTTTTGTAGAAATTTGATGCAGTGACTCGGTATCGCATAAAAGATGGAGGTTTGAGCTTTTTCAGTGATATAGCGCTAGTGCTTATCGATGAAGTTCATTTGCTGAATGATCCTCGTGGAGCAGCACTAGAAGCAATTGTCAGCAGAATTAAGATGCTTGCTCGCAACCCCGAAATGAAATCTAGTCCTTTATCTCATGTCCGCTACCTAGCTGTTTCTGCTACCATCCCCAATGTCAATGACCTTGGTAATCTTCACATAATGCATGTACTTGGATTGAAAGGGTTCAAATGTCACTCAACATCACTGATATATTGGGATGATAAATTGATAGATGATGATTAATGCCACATTTTTCACTGTCACAGCGGAGTGGCTTATGGTTCCAGCTCAAGGAATTAAAAGGTGTCTTCAAATCCATATCATAAATGTTTAATTTGCTCTCATCTGTGTGATTGATTCTCTACGGATGTCTATTCTGCAGGTTCGGAGAGGAAATGAGACCTGTAAAGTTGACTACTAAAGTTTTTGGTATGTTGAATTCCTTATGATACTTGTTTCCAATATGAGTTCCTTTTCATGAATGTGTAAATCTTCCCTCATGCTTGATCCGGATTTTTGCTTTTTTAATTTAATTTCCCTTTTCTGCTTAGAAGGCAACAGATACCAACTATTTGCAGAACTTAATTTGGGCCGCCAAACTTTTCTTAGATGTTATTAATGCTAATTTTTCTTCTGATACATGTTCCTGGCAATAATGCCTTTGTGAAATAAAAGTGTCATGCCCCCTCTTTTTCTACTCAAATTAACAAACATCAACATAGTGACCCAATTGTAACAGACATTTAGTTCTGATCCAATTGAAACAAAAATAGTTTTGTTACCTCCAGTGCTTTTAGCCTTTTAGAAACACAAGGTACAGAACAGTAATGAAAATTTTCATTTTAGATGCAACATATTATCTTTATTTTAGTAGATAGTGATAAAAAGGCAAATATTTGGTATCGGAAGCATATTATACGTATTCCAAGTAACTTTCATGTGTTTAACATCATAATCCCCTGCTTGCAGGCTACACACCGGCAAAGAATGACTTTCTATTTGAAAAGGTACATTGATATGAATTAATCCATAATTGACTGTATGAGCCACCAACCTTTTTACTTTCTCGTTAGGATATTCAAATGATGAATACCTTAATTCTTTTATTTCCATAAACCAATTCTTTTTCTCCTCTCTTGATGATTTACTGTTCTTATTGGTTATTCAGCGCCTTCAAAAATACCTTTTTGGTAAGCTACAAATCCTAATCAGTGGCGGTGGCAGTTATCATTATCCAAAAAGCACTTCCTTTTGTTGGCCAATATTATACAAGCCATTTAATTGCAGATATTCTCATGCAATATTCTAGAGGAAAATCTGCCTTAGTTTTCTGCTCAACCAGAAAAGGAGCGCAAGAAGCAGCACAGGAGATTTCTCATATAGCAATGACTTTTGGCCATTCAAATCCTTTCATTAAAAGCAGAGAACAGCTTGAAAGGTTAAGTGAAGCGTCATTATCTTGTGGTGACAAACAGATGCAATCTTACATACGTTTTGGAGGTTGGTGCTCCTTCCTAAATAAGGAGAGGATGAACAGGAGAAACTGGAATTTATATTTCCATCGAAGCGTGCATAGTCCATCTTACTTTGTAAATTTTAATATGTGCCAGCTTTAAACTAACTACTTATTCTTGTGCAGTTGGATATCACAACGGTGGGCTTTCTCTGAAGGATCGGAATCTTATTGAAGGTCTTTTCCTGAATGGCGACTTCAAATTTTGTGCACCACAAATACTCTTGCCCATGGAATTAATTTACCAGCACATACTGTAGTCATCAAGTCAACCCAGCACTTGTAAGCCCCAAAATTATGTTTGCACTGCTAAAACTTACTTTTGCACATGCTTCATTTTGTGCTGATCTTTTTATCCATTCTAGCAACAAGGAGAGAGGGATCTACCTGGAATATGACCGATCCATGATACTGCAAGTATGTTACTCTCTTCTAAAACATCTTCTAATATAGTTTATGAATTATTTTTGCAACAAATTAATGCAGTCACATGAACCATGTGATATATGGTTTGTTGTTTTTTCGTGAGCTTCCATACTGATTTTTGTTGTAGTTGTACATGACGGAGATTTTTCGTGATTGTTTTAAATCACACTGAATGACCTTTCAATTAGAAATAAACCATCTCATTTTGTGCAGATGTGTGGAAGGGCAGGCCGTCCTCCGTTTGATGATACAGGAATTGTTATAATCATGACCAGAAAAGAAACTGTACCTCTCTATTTCTCAAACATGGAGACACACGTGCACTGTGCAAACACAAGGACATGTGCTGCTCACTTCCACTGCCCAAACTTGATAAAAAGAAAGAATAGACATATCCTTAACATATGAAACTATCATAATCCAGGTCCATTTGTATGAGAATCTACTAAGTGGGTGCGAGATGGTGGAATCACAGTATGTCTATTTTTTGAATCACTCAAATGTTTTCTTTATACTTTATAAATGAAGCACTGTTCATGCTTCTGACTTGATTTTTTTATGGTTTTGTTTTCTCTTTAGGTTGCTTCCATGTGTAACGGAGCATCTAACCGCCCAGGTAGTTCAATTAACTGTCTCAGATATAACAAAGGCAATTGAATGGATGAAATGCTCATATTTGTATGTGAGAATGAAAAAGGCATGTCTTAGCCTTATTGGAGCCCAATATCTGAATTTCCTTTACATTTGAGCACTTTCCTGAAGCTTTTAGTGCAAATATCAGAATCCTGAGAATTATTCAATTAGGAAGACACTACCAGGCCACCAAATAGAGAAACGTCTACAAGGTAAAGAATGATAATCACAGACGTCAACTTGTTTTGATTCTTGTGCTAACATATATTTCATGATCTTTATGCCTGCTAGAGATTTGTGTTCAGAAAGTTAATGAACTCTCCCAGTATCAAATGGTCTGGACTGATGAAGATGGGTTTCTCCTGAAGCCACTTGGTACCCTGAATTTATATTCCACATCTTGTGGTCATCAGCCGCATAGAATTGTAATTCTTCTTTTCTTGTGTTCAGAACCTGGAAGATTGATGACAAAGTACTATCTGAAGTTTGACACAATGAAACACATCATCCAGACCCCTGCAAACTGTAGCATAGAAGACGCGCTTCATGTTATATCTCGGGCTGAAGAGATCTCCTGTATGTATGCATCTCAATTTGAATGTGCTTCAAGCTATAAATGTGAATGAGACATGTTCTCTAATCTGAAATTGAAGGGATACAACTGAGGCGTAATGAAAAGAAAATCCTCAATGACATAAACATTGACAAAGATGGTCGTCTTCGCTTTCACATACTTGGATAAAGGAATGCCAAAAAAACGCATTCAGACCAGAGAAGAGAAGATATTTATTTTGGCAAATGACTGCTTGACTGGGGATCCTTTGGTGCATGACTTATCAATAAGCCAGGTTTTGGTCTTCACAAATTATTAAGACATGGCATTTCCAAATATCTTAAACTTAAGCCTTGAATGTGTTCTGTGCTATAGGACATGAACTCTATATGCTCAAATGGGAGTAGAATTGCGAAGTGCATGAAAGAATATTTTATATTTAAGAAAAGCTATAAAGGAGCTTTGAGTTCATTAATTCTAGCCAAGTGTTTACATCAGAAGCTTTGGGATGATAGTCCGTACTTGCTGAAACAATTACCAGGCATTGGAATGGTGACTGCAAAGGTTTGTTTCTGGCTTCTAAAGCTGTTTGAGACATTTGCTTCTTGTCTTCAATAGTGCAACCTTTTTTTTTTTTTTTTTTTTTTTTTTAACTTACCACGCTTCCTGCCACCTGCGATGTATCTGCTTAGGCACTACATTCAATGGGAGTGAAGTCATTTGATACCCTCTCTGAAGCTGATCCGAGGAAGATAGAGTTAACCACTGGTAGAAAATATCCATTTGGAAACCACATTAAGGAGTCATTGCTATCACTACCCCTAAAAGTTGAGCTGAAGGTTGAGGAAACTGAGGGCCAAAGGCAAGGGAAGTCCAAGATGGTGATTACATTAACTAGATTATCACAACCTGCGCAATCAAGTAAACATCATTATGCTAATATGGTACGTGACATAGAATATCTTTGTATCCCCCCCCAACCGCCACAACAATGTTCAAATTGATCAAAGAATTTAAGTTTTTCCCCTTTTAATGATTTCTGTGATTTTTTTTGGAGAACTCTTCCCTTTGGTCAATGTGAAATTTGTCTCATGCCAAAAATTTGCTTAAATATGGCCATTCAATCATTTTGAACAACTATAGTGCTTCTTTATTAAAATGTCCTCTAGGCAAAGTTGATGAGATTGTCTTCATTGATGAGGAAGGCCATAGTGGGTTGATGGACTAGAAACCCTTGCAACTTTGCCTATTTTATCGAGAATGCCAAGAAGGTTCAAAATTTCTGAAGGACAAGAGAATTTTGTAACTCTTTGAAATGAAGATGACATCTTTGGGGGAAAAAGAAAACTTGAAAGTGTTCACCATTGGGAAAATTTAAGTAGCATGTTCATTTCATCTCTCTCTCTCTCTCTAAAAGTGACAACTTCATGTAATTTCCTCATGATATCTTACAATAGTAATCATTCTTTTGTCTTGCAGATGGCTGGTATCGAAGAAGATAACGTCATTTTGTTTTATGAGAAAATAAGGTATAAAGTGGTTTATGGGTGTGTATAGGCATTTTAAGTCTGCAAGCATATATATTCTGGGGGTGAATTAAAAGCTAGTGTTAGTTGATAACTTATAGTGATATCAAAATATTTCCCATATATTTATTGGTCCCTGTGTCTAAAATAATAAGCTGCATCTCATCCCAGCACTATATTTAAATTAGAAAGGGGCAGAATTACTTAACACTATCTGAATCTTTCTTTTCTTGCCGCAGAGTGGAGGAGTTTTCAAGGTATGGGAACTATAGCTCTTGATCCAGTGCTTGAATTGATTTGGGATGATTCCTTATGTCAATGAACTCATGAAGAACTCTGCTTGCAAATTTATCTCCTGTATTCTTCCGATCTCCCACATAAAAGTTTTGACACTTGATTTTACTTACAGCCCTTACAGTACGATAGTATCTTTTCCGCGCCCTCAACAAGGAAAGCTCACACTTAAGGCAGATTTGATCTTCGAAGAACTTAGTAAAACTCCTTTACTTCAATAATAGCCATGTAGACCCTGTTCTTTCCTTGCTGACTATACTTACATGTATTCTTGCTGTTTAAGCAGTAGGTATTGATCTTCATCAAAAAGTTATTGTCACTGCACAGACAGACTTGGAGTCTACCCATAAACAAACTAAAAAAGAGTTGTCCTTCAAGTCCAAGGATGTTTGCATCATAGAAGATAATGACAATCATCGCCCTCATGCTCCAACAGAAGAGCCTTGCAGCTCACGTGAATTGATAGAGAAATCAAATTTCATGTAAGCACTTGGCTAAGCCTAAGAGAGAACAAGTATTTTTTTCAAAATAAATATAAATATTTGCTTTTAAGTGATCTTAAGTTTTTGAACGATGAATTACTTTTTACCTTTTCTTGGCAAATATGTTAGGCAAATTGTTCACTGATGTGTTTTAAAGTTATTTGCTTTCACCGTTTTTTTATCGTTAGCTGGTGGAGATGCTTTTGACTATCTGTTGTGAAATTAAGCTATTCACTTGGTACTAACAACAGATCTTATTGAATTAACAATGTTTGGTCTTAAAGTTTCACTCAGATCCATTAGTGAAGTTTTTATATAAACAATTGACTTTTAAATTTTCATGCATAGGCCCAGCTTCAAACTTCTAGATGAAGATTCAGAAGATGGTAAAAATCTTCTCTTTCTGCTCTACTATTTTCTGTTGTCCAAAATACTGACTATACTTTTCTTTGAATATGTTGAAGATGTCTCTGTGGTTGAAATTAAAGACGATGCGTGCAAGATTATAACTGAAAGAACAGTATTTGACCAACTTCGTGAAAAGGCAAAGAGCTTGCCTATGCTAGCCATGTCATATGACACGTGTTCTCCATCATTAGAGACCTTGGCTCTCATCAGAAAACGCACTCGTGAGAGCCATCGTGAACATGATACTGGCAGAGTGTGTCTGGAAGAAAAAGTTCACAGTAAAGTTCCACATTGCGAAATGTTTAGTCAATATACTGAACTGACAGGACCAGAGCAAAAACGACAAATTTTGGACAAGGAAGGGGCCCAAGATGCTCATAACAGCTCTATTGGCTCTTACCTCAGGAGTGATGCAGGTGAGTCTACGACTATAACCAATTTACCTGCATATGCTTTTTATTTTTTACCTTATTTTTGCCTGATATACTTCTTATTTTTCAAGGCAAACTCCATGCTGATGTTTGGGTTAAAGAACGCAAGCTCGCTACTGAAACTCATAATATTGAATCTGATAATCTGACCGAAGGAAAAATATTTGAATATATGAGAAAGAAATCCAGGAACTTTCCAGACTTCAGTAAACTGAGGTCTGATGATACTAATCTAGGCCCCATGGATCGTGAATCCTACCATGTGAATATGACTGCGAGTACTAGTTCTCATCTGCATGGACTTGGTTATCCAGATCCAAATTGGTTTATGCAAGATATTCCGGCTGTAGATTCAGAAACAATGGTTGCAAGTAGCAACATAACTCCTGAAGAAAGAAAGGCAAATTTTAAGGACATCTTCCATTGTGGAGCCTCTGCTACGTGTAGAAATATCAGTTTTCCTACAACAGGTTCTTTCACCGACTTGGAGCTAAAAACTACTCAAGGGCTGTCTCACAGTTTGTTGGAAAATAATGATCCTCATCTTCTGGGAAACTCTGGTGAAGGTAATCTGAAGAAGCTATCTTCTCCAAGTTCGTGGAAAGGACAGAGTGGTTCCCTGGCAGTAGGAGAATCCAAAAATAAGAATTCATTCCTCGCGTTTCAGAGTGTTTTTTCATTTCTTTGAGATATCTTTACTTGGTCAGTGATATGTTTGAATTCGCCTTTGCATGTCATGCATTTTTAATTTTCGCCCGTGCACCTCAATGACTGTTAGATGCACTGGAAATGTTCTGCACTCGCACAATCTGATTCCATGTTTTCCCTTCTATTATTACGAGTTGTAAGGACGTGCGGTGCACGTCTTATATGAAAAAATGTATAATAGGTAGTAAAATTTTGCTTTTCTATTTTTTTTTTTTGAAGTTTGAAATGGTGATTTTTAACCGTAGACATTGAATTTTTATGTAAGAAAAGAACCCCTAAAAATTTTAGAATTATAACGTAATAAATAGATAACATTGAGATACATTGATTATTTCTGTAAATAGATATTGTTGTCAAATTTGAATAGAAATCCATAATTAGTAAAAAAGAAAAATTAAAAATTCAAATATGATTAAGTTTATGAGTTATGACATGACATTTAAAATCAAAACTCAGAACACCAAAATTGATGGTTATTTAGATAAAGTTTGCACCATAATTTCTCTAAGTTATGATTTACTTCGGAATCCATAGAAGATTTTATATATATGTGGGTTTAAATTTAAGATACTAATATAAAATCCGTGCTACGTACGGGTAAAAAAAAAGTTTAAAATTTAACTATGTGAGTTTTTTAATGAATTTACAATAGTTGAACATATTTTAAAAGTGTAAAAACACAATGTATGTACCAATGGATGAAATAACATCAATGGTAATGTCAATCTAATATACTTACATTGAAAAGACAATCCATATTCATTTCACAATTCAGATGATAATTAACGTTTCATATGCAATTTTCTTTTTCCTTGTACATATGCCTTAGTAGAAGAGGTCTATTCTCAATATTCAATATATTCGTAGCCGCAAATTCAGTTAAGAATCTATAAAATAATAGATATTAAGACATCCAAGCATAGTCATGTGGGGATAAAATTTGATTCCACAAACAATAAATTCATACTTTCTCATGATTGTATGATCTTGTGCCAAAACAAAATTCGTTTAGATAATATATAAAAAAATTCATAGCACGATATGAGTAGAATTATATCATTTAATATAAGAACATTATTAAAGTAAATTAAATACTTGAGAACGCAAGAAAGTTTAATTAATTGCTCTTTCCATCCTAATTATTTGGTCCCAGTTTTTTTTGGATGTACCAAATATATAGTCACTTTCTATAATAAAATGTTCAATTTGCCTTACTTTACAAATCTAACCATATTTAATACTTTAATTATCACTATTAATTTTAAATTTTACTTGTTAAATAGAGACAAATTAGGAACATGAGTCACACAATGTGTATTTCTAACACACATTTTTTAATTATTGTGAAAAACAAATGGGCTCAAATAATCGAGATGGAGGGAGTACGTACAAATTTATGAACGGTTCTCAAATGTACACCTTGGGTGCCATTAGTGATAAAATATTGATGTAATTAATATTTTATACTGTTAATTAATTAATATTAATTTCTACGTAATAATATTTATTATTAGTAAAATATTTCACAGAAGAAGATCAGCTTATGAATAAATAGTTTTTGAATTTCTATAGATATATAAAATCCAACAGAAATATGCCCAAAAAAAAGAAAAAAGAAAAGGAGGAGGATGAAATTTCACTATTTAATGCAACATATTCGTAACTTTTAAACCATTTTTGATTTGCCTAACTCAAAAAGAGGGGGGAAAATCAACAGAAGAAATGTAAATCAACAATTCAAAGGAGGAAGGGAAGAGAGAGGAAGACTATAATTAACTATATAACAGTCAAGGAAAATAAGACCTTCAAAATGTTATTTGCTCATATTTGTACTTGGACGACTTGATGTTGGAGATGTAGGAAAATACATTTTATTAAATTAGGAGAGTTTGGTATAAAGATAAATTGAATAAACGCTAAGATGGAGATTAGAGATATAATTAAGAAAGAAAATAAAGAAAGAGAAGGGTAAAAGCTTGTTGGCAAGGGAAAAAAATTAAAAAACAAAAGACAAAAAAGAAAAATGACGTCATTAGTTACATCAGTAATTT
Organism: Nyctanthes arbor-tristis; assembly: GCA_963692815.1. Taxonomy (NCBI): domain Eukaryota; kingdom Viridiplantae; phylum Streptophyta; class Magnoliopsida; order Lamiales; family Oleaceae; genus Nyctanthes; species Nyctanthes arbor-tristis. Next base: position 11,046 of record CAVNYN010288451.1, on the reverse strand, counting down.
AGGCGGGAAAACCGAGTTAGACTTCTTTTAATTTAGATATATATATATATATATTATATAGATTAGTGAATATGATAGATATTCATCCCTCAACAAAATATCTAATAAATTATGCAAATTCATGTTTTAAGAATGCAAATAGTAGTTACACTGATAATGAAGAGACTTTGGCTTTTGGAATTATTTTATTATTTATTACTATAAGAATAATAATAATATAAATAAATGTATAATAATTTATATATAATATATAAATTTTATTTATTAATTAAGGTTATTTTGGATTTTCAAATCCAAAAAATAGAGGGGTAATAAAGGTAATCAAAAGTGTTCATGGATCCACTTTTTTAATATATAGGAACAATTAGACATTTGGTACTCTATATAATACAGCTATGTCTTTTACCCTGGTGTATGATACTATTTATATATATAGTACTCATAATAGCTTTTTTGCCCTTCTGTCTTTTTTTTTTTTTTTTTCGTATGTATTTGTTTGTTATTTTTTTAAATTTTTGGATATTAGTTAAATGAATTAATATGATTTTAATTTTAAATTTATTTCCTTATCCTATTTTTGTAACTGACAATAATTCAAATCCCTTAGCTAATTAATTGGTCTTGCCAAAAGACAAATTAACTGGAGTCCTTCCTCCATCCGGAGTCTTCTTTTTGCACATATCGGTGGTGTCACACTAAATATCTGATTCTTTTATCTTTGTTGAATTTGGGTTTGCTGTTTAGTGTTTATCGCATTTTGTGATTCTCGGCGAGTTAACGGTCCCCAAATCTCTGATTCTCGGCGTTCTTCAGTGTGGTCAGATTTCCCTCTAATTCTCAGTGCATTCACAGTTGCCATCTCTGTTTCCGTTACTGTTGTTCGATGTGTTCAGCAAGAAGAAGAATCTACCAGAAAAGAAGAAGAAGCTATCATTGGAATTGTAGACTAAATTTGCACCTATCATTTATGATGGCAATGGAAAGTGTTATATTTTTCTTAGTTTATTTCCTATCTTCTTTTCTTTCCCTACTTTATTTGGTTGTTTTGGTAATGGAAATTATGTCATGTTTTTTGTTTTTCACACATCAGTTCTATGTTTTCTATTGTTTCATGGTGTCATGGATATATGATTTAAATGAATTGTTATTTGTAAATGTCACGTTTTTACCATATGGTAACATTCTGTTTATAAGATTTCTATTTGTTGGCGTCGTCTAGCATGTCTATGGTATCAGATGGTAACATCTTATTATAAGTATTGAGGAGTGTGCTCCTGGTGTTATCAGGTTCCATATATTTATGTTTGGGTAAATTACTTTTTATTGAGGTATATATTATTGGTGCTCCATTTTTGTCGAGGGTAACAATTTGTGTTACTTATGCACATTCGTGACCAATGAATTTATGATACATTTTGGTAATATGTTGGGGGCCATCTACACTGTGTTATCATGTGGTAATAGTTGGTAACAAATTCTATGTTATCTTGGTGTCGTCCAGCATATCTATGTTATCAGGTTCCATGTATTTATGTTTGGGTAAATGACTTTTTATTGAGGTATATACAGTCATTATGTTTGCGTTTTATAGCATCTCTATGTTGTCAGGTGGTAACATTTGATAACAAGTAGACATTTGATTATAAGTTTTGAGGAGTGGTGTTATCAGGTTCCATGTATTAATGTTTGGGTAAAAATGACTGTTTATTGAGGTATATACTATTCGTGCTCTATTTTTATCAAGGATAACCATTTGTGTTACTCATGCACATTCGTGACCAATGAATTTATGTTTGCGTTTAGTAAAGGACTTTTTTATTGGAGACTTTATTGTAATGTTCTTACTTTTGTAGTTATACGCAAGACCATTTCCCTCCTGAAAATTTCGCATTTTTAATTTTTTTTAAAAATTCATTTGCGTGTATGGAGTTTCACCACACAGTAGGTGAAACATATGAGTATATACTCATACAAGGTGCATAAGAGCTTGTTTACGATATGGTGATATATACTAGGGGGTCAACAGTATTGGGGTGATGAGGTGGTAACATACGGTTACAGAGAATGCTACCTATCAACCATTTATAGCAAGTTTGGGATCCTGGGGTTGTGATCAGATGGTAACATAATGTAAGCAACAGTGGTTCAGTTATTAATAGTAATTTAATTGACAAGCAACCAATACAAACTATTGTACCCCATATTATCTATGTGATTATCACTACATTTCCAAATCTAAGAATTAAATTCTATTCAACCCGAGGATAAATTATCTAGGGAAAAAAATAAAAAAATAGAAAACGAACAGAATTCAATACTCATACTCAATAAAATGAAATAAATATTAATTTGAAGGGTTAATTTCACAAATCGTCCCCAACTTTTCAGTTTAGTCTCGATTTCATCTCCAACCTTTGTTTTGTCACCCTATAGCCCCAACCTTTGATAAATATGCATAAATCGTCTTTTTTTTACACTATTCCACCAAAATTTTAAATATAGGACGATTATACCCCCTTAAACCTTTTAAATTTTTTTAAAAAAAGTTTGAAAATAATAAAAAACTTAAAAACCACCCCACCACACCACACCCACGTCACCCTCCCCCCTTCGGCCGGAAGTCCGTCAACCGGCCGGCCACCGGAGTTGCTGTTTCGGCAGCACAAACGCTGCCGGAAATGGCAGCAAAATTGTTGCCATTTCCGACAGCATTTGTGCTGCATAAGCAACAACTCCGGCAGCCAGCCAACTGTCGAACTTCTGGCTGAAGGGGGAGGGGGACCGGGGTAGGTGGGGTGGTTTTTAAGTGGGGTGGTTTTTAAGTTTTTGATTATTTTCAAACTTTTTTTAAAAAAATTTAAAAGGTATAAGGGGGTATAATCATCCTTTATTTAAAAGTTTGGTGGAACAGTGTAAAAAAGACGATTTGTGCATATTTATCAAAGGTTAGGGGTTGTGGGGTGACAAAACAAAGGTTGTGGACGAAATCGAGACTAAACTGAATGATTGGGGACGATTTGTGAAATTAACCCTAATTTGAATAACAAAAATCCTTCCAATTACATGAGATTTGAAACATTTGATATGTTCACTTTTGAGTATATCTGCCAATGTACCCTTACTTATTAAAATAGTAAAGCATAGCACATATAAAGGAAATTGTAAATAAAAGTTAATCTACATAAATGGGATATTTCTCCATCTTTCTGCCCTGCTGTTTAAGTTGCAAATAAAATTCTAATGATGAATCATTTGAAATTATGATGAAGGCATCATTTTTGTCAAGCCGATATTTCAATGACAGTTCGAACTCAATAGGATCTTTGCTGATCTCACAGTAAATAAGCTCTTCTAGTTGATCGAATGTGCAACTTTCAGGTAGCAAATTACCGATCATGCTGTAGTCAATGAAGTCATTACCGGAAGTCCACCGTCCGTTGTACATAATCACTACTCCAATTCTCACCCTTGCTGATTGTTAGTTTCGGGTCTAGTAACCTTCAAGAAATCTGATGTGTGGTGCTCTGTTTTCGTGTTCTTTTGGGCTACCGAATGTAACAGAGGTATTGTGTAGACATGAGAGAATAAATCCAGTTTTCTGATTTGTTGTTCCCAATAAATATATACGCGGGTCGAGAGAGATATGGTGGGGGTCATTCATATTGTATCCAGTAATTGTATGTTAACAATTGAAACTAATTTGTAACTGAAAAAATAATTAAAGATTTCGCACCATAATAGGGATACGATTATTGTTGATTTTTTTTCTTTTTTCCCCAAAAGCATAATTTGGTCAGTTTTTTAATTTTATTTTTCATTGTTTTATTCATTTTTAATGAAGGGCATTATTCAAGTGAGATGTACTATTTTTACAAATAGTATATGGTAGAATTCTATAAATATTTGGCACGGTGTGTTTTAGTACTATATATTTAAAGAACCCTAATATATATATATATATAGAGAGAGAGAAGATTATTTTTTTTAAATAATTGGGCCTAGTTGTTGGGCCTCTCAATTCAATAACTGACAAATTGGGCCTAAAGAAAAGATGGACAGAAGTAACTTGGACCAAACCATCCCACATACACACATGAGCCCATAAAATTAAAGAATTAGGTCACCCAATCCAATATCCTCTGATTGGTCTAGTAGAGTTTTCGGCCTCCTTGAAACATAACAGATTACTATTTGCTTATGCAATTCCAAAAATATTGGGCCAAAATAATTGGGCTTCTAAGTTCCAGTTGGTCTATCGAGTATGATACATTATGAAGAGAAGGCTCATAAAATAAAAGTTTAACCGTCTAAAAGTTAAGTCACGAAGAGAGCTTAATGGGACGTGTGTAGCCCTAGAAGCTAGAACAAAATTCTGATAGTTTACTAGTACCACACTCCGTTAAGAACTTAGGAGGTGTTTGATTCTCTTTATTCAAACACATTATAATCTTACCTACCATTGATTTAACAATTGATTTGACAACTGTTTATTTATAACTACAAATTTCAAACTTTTATTAAATCTACACTACTCATTTCACCTCATTATAATTTCTTGTGATAATTTAATTTAAATAAATAGATTCAAATAGCCACTTAATAAGGGATTTGTGGATTTATGATATTTACTTTATTTAGAATGCGTTTGTTTGTAAGCCTTTTCTAAGTTTAGTCGGAGAAGGTTCAGGCCTATTGAAAAGATAATTGATGGGCCATTAGCTACCACCCACTAAAAGATGGATTTATGGGCAACTAATAGGCCAATTAAATCTCATTACGTAATTAATGGCCAGTGCTTCGCAGAGGCCCAATTAAAAGATTAATGGGCAATAAGAAGATAATTAGGCCTAAAAAATCTATCCATAGACCACGTCCAATTGTCGACTGATGTGGCCCACCCTGAGCAACCTCTAATGGTGACTGTTGAAAGTCCAGTGGGTCTCCAGGCAGCTTACATTAGAAGCGTAATGGGCCCTAAGGAAACAATAAAACCCTTTAAAAAGCTTTAAGGACCAACTGCTCTAGCCCGTTAAGTTTCACGGGCCAAAAGTTAAGGTCCAGTAAGCCACTACCCGCTTTATGTGCCTAGTAAGCAACTGTCTATGGCCCATTAATTGCTAATTGCATCCCTTTATGACGGGCCATGAGTTTGAAGCTATTGGACCATTATTAGACAGTTTATGGGTCATCGAATATAACCAATTAAACTAGGGTGTCTTAAAAAATACAAAGGTTTTGTAAACACTTTTTAAAATTAAGGTACATGATGATTTTTTTTGAAAAATCAAGTGTTTCAATTGTTTTTATATTGTGATATCACAATTTACAACACAACAATCACAATTTGTCTAAATACCAAGTCACATCAAAACAACTCGCTAAAACGCCGAGTCACATCAAAACAACTCGTCAAGACACTGAGTCATAACAAAAACAACTCAAATCAAACATAACTCCAAAACACCGAGTCACAATAAAAACAACTAGCCAAAACATTGAGCAACTCCAAAACACTGAGTCACAATAAAAATAACTCGCCAAAACACCAAGTCAGAACAAAAACAACTCGTCAAAACACCAAGTCAAAATCAAACACAACTCTAAAATATTGAGTCACAATAAAAACAATTTGTTGGAACAACCGAGTCACAACAACACAACCAACGCAACCACCACCCGAGTCATCACACAACACAACATACCGAGTCACCACCGCGACCACCACGACGACCACAGTGACCACCCATCCCACCGACAGACCACCAATCACCCACCACAGCCGACCTCCACAGTGACCACCACCCACCCCCCTCAAGTAATTAGTCCGAAAATGAACGGCCACCACGTTTGGTTCCCTTCCTACATCCATCTGGACCTGGTTCCCCACCGCCGTTCCTCTTCATAGCCTGCTGCATCCGTTATTGTAGCATTGCCGCCGTCATCTCCTGCTTCCTTGCCCTCGCTTGCATCCATCGGAGTTCAGCCGCGCCGCCTTCTCTAGCTCGGCCTCTTTGTCTCCCAACCTTTGCACCGTCAAGTCTTCCGCCGCCTGCAGCAGCGCACTGTAGCACAGCCGAGTCCTTGCACCAAGATTAGCGTGATATGTGATTTCGGGCGGGTGGGTGGGGTACCTGGTTTTTCAAAAAAAAAGACAATTACTTCCTGATTTTTACAATAAGGTCCCCAAACTACATGAATTACCTAATTAACCCATTAAATTAGGTTGGAATAATTGGGCTTGAGGATGATAATCTTGACCTGTTAATTGTCAGGCTTGCTCTCAAGAAAATAGGCCGATAAAATAAATATTGGGCCTCATAACCTAACGTTCAACTATCTTTCTTCTGCAAGATCTCTGTCTATCTCCCGCGCCGGCACTTCTTTCCTGCCGGAGTAATGGTACCATCGTTGAAGTTGTAAACTGTTGTTCCTTCAGGTATAAATCTCCTTCGGACTCCGATTCCTGTCATTCTCCAGTTCTTTTTTATTTCTTGCACTCTTAGATTCTTCGATTTCTATCACGGGCGATTCTCTTTGTGCAGTCTTTACTTCTTCGTGGCCTAGAGCCGTTCAAGTTCTACTTATTTGTTGGGGTTTCAAGGGGAGCTGACGGTGTCACGGTGAGCTTTATTACACTATTTCTGCAAACTTTGTCCCATTAAATTCACAACTTTCATTCTGCGTATGTATTTTGTGGTTTTTGTAATTACATTTAGGTGATAGTATTGTTATTTTACTAACCAATTTCAGCTCTTTTTTTTTTTAATGCTTCAGCTATTTGTGCTTCTAGCCTCCTACCTCCAGTTTGATTGATAAAGTGCACCAAGACCAAGTTATGAACCCCCCCCTTTTCCCAAAGCCCTCCCCTCAAAATTTGGATGCCAAAAGATTTCATATTACATGAAGAATTGCTTTTTTTTCTATCCCAAACTCCCTTTCTTAATTCGTACCATCTAGAAACTTTTCTTCACTTCTGCCTTTCCTGTTATAACTTATAAGATATTCTCTATGGTTGTGGCAGAGATTTGTTGGTTAGGAATTAGGATATGCAAGATTTAAATATTGATATCGTCAGAAGTGCTCTACTTTGGAATTTTTGGACTTACGTATCAGATGAACACAATGGAGTTTCCTACTAAGCAATTGTTTGTAATAATTAAGGGAAAGATGCTCATGAACTTTTACGTCTTATATTTTGTTTGTTGTTTCATTGTTGTGTTTTACGTTAACAATTTGTTTTATGGCACTTGATTTTGAATGCATACTACGATTTGGTGGGAGGGTCCAAATTTCTGAAATTCGCCTTAGGCCTCAAAATTCACAGGAACTGCTCACTCCTTTATGCTGCTACGTATTTTGTGTAGGGAATTGTATATTATGGATGCTCGTCTAGCAATTTTAATGGAGTCTTTGGCAAACTATAAGTTGATTGATGTTCTTTAGATTCTTTCTGAGCGTTGAAGTGGAATGTGCCTTTGACAAAGTTGAATGAAAATTTAATGGATGAGTCATACATAATGGGCCTTAATTGGACTAGAATTGATTGAAATATGGATCGTAGTTGAACCCTTCCGATCTTATCATGTTACTTGTTAAATTGGCTTTCCAGGATTGTGGGTAGGGTGCTAGAACTATTTTTGTGAATTTAAATATGAGATAAGAAAATGGTATGTTTATGTGTTCATTTGCTATCTGATAAAGTTCTGGGCTTTGAGATTAAGTTGCTGGTAGATCGGAAGTTGTTTTTGTGAATTGCAGATTGCTTTATCTAGAATTAATCCAGAGCTTTGACTATGTTTGATCTGGCAAAGAAATTGTCATTTTCTCGCTTCATAAGTGATGGTGATTTGGTAATAGTATATGAGAGGCGTGATAATATGAAGGCTGTCAAAGTTTCAGAAAATGGGATTCTGCAAAATCGTTTCGGTGTATTTAAGCATTCGGATTGGTTTGGGAAACCATTTGGTTCCAAAGTGTTCAGCAATAAAGGTGGATTTGTGTACTTGTTGTCCCCAACCCCGGAGCTATGGACCCTGGTTCTAAGCCACAGAACCCAAATTTTATATATTGCTGATATTAGTTTTGTCGTTATGTACTTGGAGATTGTTCCGGGTTGCTTGGTTCTTGAGTCAGGCACTGGAAGTGGATCCTTGACTACTTCACTTGCTCGAGCAATTGCTCCCAATGGGCATGTTTACACTTTTGATTTTCATGAACAAAGGGCCGCATCAGCTAGGTAAGGAATTTCCAAATGACAATGTGATGCTCAAAAGAGAATATGACGTTAATGGATTATGTATAGATCATGAAAGTACTGAATGCAGTATATTTGCATAAATGTCTATTCATGGTGAAAAGAACTTGCTGAATCGAATGAACGTGTTCTGATCTTGATCATGATCGAGTGTGTTTTCTCTAATTGTAGGGAAGATTTTGAAAGGACGGGATTGAGTAGTTTGGTGACTGTGGGAGTGAGAGATGTACAAGGTGAGGGTTTTCCAGATGAGTTTCTGAAGCGGGCTGATACAGTTTTCTTTGACCTTCCTCAACCTTGGTTGGCTATACCTTCTGCTGCAAAAATGTTGAAACAAGATGGGGTGCTGTGCTCCTTCTCCCCGTGTATTGAGCAAGTACAGAAATCATGCGAAACACTCGGAACTGATTTTACCGGTATGTTGTTCTATTTTTCCAGGACAGTGATAATGGCATAGATAATACATATCAGGTTGAGTGGTTCATCTGTTAAACTTACAGTGCTTTCTTCAATAATATTTCTTATGATTTGCTTGTGCAGATGTAAGAACGTTTGAAGTGCTTCTCCACACATATGAAGTTCGAGAAGGGAACTTGCAGAGCTGGCAAGATTATGAAGGAGATTCAATGTCTCTGAAGAGCTGCAAGAAGAGGCAACGTTCCACGGACAAGCTGGGAAATACTAGTTCTCTGACCATCATGGCGAAGCGCAATGGTGAATGTAGAGGTCATACAGGCTACTTAACATTTGCAAGACTCAAATGCACGGTGTGATCTCTTTCAAGTTCATGCAGAAAGGTGCTTTGTTGTTAGTAATTGCTTAATTTTTTATGACTGAAAGTTTAAATTAATTGTTTGCTTTTGGTTGAGGCTCTTTTCCGTTCTTTCATTTTCCTTAGAACTCAAACAGTACAATATGTAAAAAGTCTTGAGGTAATATGAATAGCGAACTAGACAAGAGACGAGCTCCTTTGTGCAGGAGATTTAAAGGCAGTTTTTATGCTTGTATTTCATATTGTTGACTGCTTACGAAAATTAATGTGAGGAAAATGTCTACTAATAGCTAACCCCAAACTTAAGATCAGGGTTAAACTTTTTGAAACGTTAGGTATAATAGCACAAAAATGTTGGACATGATTTGGAGGCACAATTTGTTCACTACTTTTTGACTTTTTCCCCCTTTCTTTTTTTTTTTTTTTCTTTTTTTCTCTTTTTTGAAAGTACTACTTTTTGACTTTTGAGCACAATTCGTTCTAAAGGCAGAGTAGGAATTCTTGTTGCCTCTTTGATTGACCGACAGACAAAATTCTGCTATCCCTACTTCTAAACCAACTGTTATTTGATGTTGAATACAAAAGATTACTAAAGCTTCTTGAATGTGATGACTGATGTGAACTCATTAATAGTCGGTCATCTACAAAATTAGTGTCTAATTAATATGAGTAGCCATTGATACACGTTAGGACCACGGTCCTAGCACCTTTCTGTCGATTATTCAAACCTGAAAGAGACACCACTTTATTCGAACAGATAAGTTGGACAAATTTTCAGATGCTACTGTGTTGTGAGCTTACAATTTTGTGGGTCTCCTTTCGTTTTTTTGCCCTTTTATAAAGAAAGAAAATTTTTACATGAAACTTGTTCCAAATATATTGGACGCTCCGACATTTATGCTAACCTTTGTTGAATTTCTAACACTGGCAACTTATTAAAAGGTTTTAACTTTTTGTGGCGCCATCTGATCGGTTTGTGCTTCTACATCTCATCGGGTTATCGGTTTGATGTATCAATAGTTCGTGAATCGTGAGTTTATAGGGTTTATAGATTTATTCAATCATCATACCGTATTTTGGTTTTTTTGGAATTTGTTCCAATCTTTTGTGAGTTTCTTTGGCATCTCACCGCATGGGTTTGCATCAGTTGGTATCACAGCCAAAACCTTGGTGGCTCAAGTGGGCGCATGTATGAAGCTTCCCTACAAACTTGGGTAGAACGCTGAGGCAGCACGAGA